>JAILXH010287205.1:6090-26338 GCA_023558415.1 Piaractus mesopotamicus | reverse complement strand
GCCCCCCCCCCCTCCTTAGACCAGACTGCAGTTGAAAGATCCAATGATATGGGCCCTAATCGACCTCATTTTTCTATTCACTGCCCTTTACAGAGTAGGGATGTGCAAATATATAGATATCCAAACTCATCTAGGCATTCATGCATTTAATTTATTGTTTGAATAAGGCATTAGCTGCAAGGTGTATGTTGTGTGTTATGTTATATTGCATGTTTTGTTCATCATTTTAAATGTGTTAAAGTTAATGTCATCTTTGACAATCAAAAAAACGTGTTATTTGACCAGGGGTTTTCAAACATTTGCATACAACTGTAAGTTTGCATATAATCACGCATTATATTGTAGCTTTTTAATAAATTCTTGACTGAGCATGTAATGTAGAACTGCACAGAATTTCAGGAACAAACAGCTGATACTGCCTCACATATTAAATAATATGGAAATATTTTTAAACACAAAGATGCTTAAACCAAGGGATGCAAAAATATGGCTAAAAATTAATCACAATTTTTAAATAATAACTATTCATCCAATTTAGGGACAAAATAGGTTTATTCCTTCCGATAAAGAAATTTTCAAATCAAAATAAGTGTGGTCCTATAAGTCTTATGTGCATTTTTTAAATGCACATAAACAAAATTTCACTCGCTATAAATAAAATGTCACCAGAGTATGCAAACAGAAAGTAAGACGGTACGCAACCACATAGAGAAGGTAATTACATCATGCTTACAGGTTTTTTTTGGCGAACATAAGCCTACCGTCATGACATGATTTAATGAACAATATCTAATCTTTGTCTATTGGCTTAATTTAGCTAAGTTCATCAGTATCACAGTTAGAGATGGCCCAACACCACTTTTTCTTTTCTAATACCAACACTGTATTGAAACCTTGAGTATCAGCTGAGACCAATACTGTTCTGATACTTTTTCTAAAATTAGCTATTTTTAACTGAAGCACTTCACTTAAGATGAGCATCTAAAAATAGGATACTGTGATTTAAAAGTAGGCTATGATGATTCAACTCCTCAATCACTTAACTATCCCACAAGAAAAAAACACACAGCTAATAACATTACATCCCACAGTGTGAGTATATGCTATTTCAGGTAAGATTTGTTACAGGACTTAAACAGATTTAATCTTTTTTTCCTTCCTATCCAGCATTTTCCCTGTATACTGACCCAATACTGACCAATACTGATATACCATCTCTAATCACAATCAATATGTCTGATTAAAAGTGGAAGCCAATAACAGTGATCATGATTCAAATACAATTGTGCAGCCCTATTTAAAACACAAAAATAAATCCACAAAGTCAACCAAATAATCAAGTACAGATCACCTGTTATGGTAATTCCATTCGGTAAACAAATGTTGAGTCATCAATGTTACATTTTTCAACATTAAAAATCTAGTTGGGATATTCAAACAGAATTTTTTTTTTTTTTCCAGAATTTTCTGAATGGCAAAAATGGTTAAAATGCCCATTCCTGTTAACAAGTTAGCTCATGTCTCAGCTTCAGCATCAGACAGATGTTTATACTTGACTGATATTTGTCCTACACAGAAATGTAGGGTTACATTCACTCCAGAATGACGTATTTCTCCATAATAGTAATCCAGGTGGATTTAGTCCTAATGTCTACATTTTATAATTTTGTATGTATTGACATCAGTAGACATGCACATAAAAGATATTAGATATTGCCATCAGCCCACAATTCCCATGTGGGTTCAGCCATTAAAATAGATTTTTAGGCATCATCCAGTGAAACGTTTTTTAAGGAGTCAGCATTATTTTTCTATGGCATTGTTATAAAGAAACCTTTTTGGCACCTTTGTTTTTGAGAGTGTACTTGGCTGAAACAGAATTCTGTGCAGAGGGTCATCCCCATCACAGTCTCAGCATGCTAAGAAGATGAGTCTGCATGCATGGTGTCAAACCACCCGCAATGCCTCCTACTGATCTGAGAGCTAAGATCCCCAGATCCTCTTGCAGAGGTAACCCTTAGGACTAAGAGAAAGCTAAGGGGAAACATCACAGTAAATCAGTGAGCATCAAAATCTGGGGATTTAGAGATGGCACACCCACTTTAAATATTCAGCACAGAAGAGGGAGGATTCAGCTCCTCTCTGTTCTGGTTTGGGGGATGATTGGAAACAATCAGCAGGGGTTTTCCCTTCAGACACTCGGCTCTCAACTGAGCAAGTGAGATGCCATTCTGTCGGTGATCTCTACGAGGTCTTCTATGTTGGACGGGACGTGACTCAGCCAACACATTCACGGTGTGTACTCACATGCAACTCTCTCACACTCATATGTGGACAGGCACACAAACATTTTGGCTGTGTCCAAACCCCAACTTACAATACAACCCTAACCAAGTTTCCTCCGAGCTTATTTTGGAGTGAATGACTAATAGAGTTTCTTCACTTCCTCATTTCGGTGACAGATGTTTAGTCTCGCCTCTTCAAGCGAGAAGCTCAGGGTAGCTAAGCGGAGGTGAAATCTCCCCCCCACTCTGTGTATATCTGAAGAACTGCACAGCAGAAGTAGCCTGCAACATCGATAAGATATTTCAAGACTGAGAAGCAGCCGCTGAACAGCATCTCCAGAAAGTGACAACAAAGCAGGCCTGTAATTATTAAAATGACAAGATTTCAATCTTCTAAAACCAGTCAGTTTGAAGCGGTCTCTTTGGTAGAGCCAAACTGTCAAACTTTCCACTGCTTTTTGCTCACAGGCACAAAAACACAGACGTGCAATTTCACCAACACTCTGCACAAACACATCCTAACGAAGCCTCATTTGGTTTAAACTTGACTGAAAAGTGGAGTATACAGTAAAAACAGTTTCCTGTCTATCTTTCTCCCTCCCTCTCTTTGCAATATGAGGGAGTCACACCTACAGGTTTGATCCTGTTTCACTACAGTTTCCTCTTTGTCTCTCCCCCTGGGACTAGGCCTGAAACTGTTTCGCACTCATGTTGGAGAGTAGCATCAGACTGAGAGAGCGGAAGTCCTCACCACGCGCTCCCGCCACCCTATCTGATTTTAGAACAACCACCAACCAACAGTGCGTCCCCAGCCAATGGGCTGCAGCTCTGCTCCTCCAACCTACCAGTTCAGAGGAACTGCGGTGAGCTGTTTTGTGTGAAAGTGAAACACAGCGTGAAGCAGTTCAGTGGGCCCCCCGACCAAGCCCTTTACTACAGCTAGTGTTTCAGCTCTCAGAGCCAGCGATGCTGAGAACCTTCTCAGCTGCCTCAGGAAAGTGCAGATACAGAGATAAGGGCTAAAAATAGTGTCAAACAAACTAAAAGTCTCCAATGGTGCAATTAGTCATTGTGTGTCACTCTAGACCTAAATAATTCTGCAATCGAGCAAAGTGGGTGATTTACAGGGATAAAGACCTGCAAAAAAACAGGACTAGGTGAGGGAAAAAAGTCTTCCTTCAGTCAACTGTCTTTTTAATGGATGATTGCTATACAAAAGCAACAAACGTCAAATGCTAAAAAGTGTGTAATTAGTCAGCCTGTCAGCGCTTTCAGTCCAGCATTTGTTGACAGAACTGTCCATGACAGCAGACTACACTGATTTAGACTACATAGTCCATATGGGAATACACTGCGTTTATGATAATTGACTTGTTCAGTATGCCAGTTCAAAAAGCTCTAATCAAATTCCTTTCCTTTGAGGAAATCTGGAATGCTAATGATGCATCCTGGAAATCGTTTCTTTATGGAATGTATATGGCTATATATAATTCAATAGAGTAGCAATGGTCTAGCTATGTGTAATTTAGCTCCATTTATGCCTGTCCTAATTACCCTTTCAAAGAGCAACAAACCCACTTAGGAACCATTCAGAATTTATAAGGCAATAGCAGATCCAGCCACTATAACTGAAAAGATCTGTTCAGATTGGAGACATTTTCTGCACAGTCTATATAGAGTATGTTTTGCATCCATGCATACATAATGTAAGCTTTTTCACAGCATAATTTGCATGATAACCCTTTTAAACCAATCTCCCAACTCTAAGTGAACAACAGCACCCTGGATCCAAGACCAGTAGTAGTAGTTTTGGGGATTTGGAGACCTCTCTGGTGGAAAATTGCAATTGTGTCACTGCATGCAACCGATCAATCTGGTGATGAGTGCATTGAAAGAGTATTCACAGAGAACTCAAAACCTGTTGAAGGACATGTCTTCTGAGGATATTAGTGAATTGTCTACTATTGTCATCATACGTTCATCAGTATAATGCTGATTTTGCATTTGAGACCTAAACATCATGCCAGGCCTTGTTTATTTAATGTATTTCAATCAGCTTCTAATTTTTTCCCCAAAAACAGCATTAAAATGAGTGTTTTGTATTTTACTTTTTCTTTGTTGCCTTTTACCATTCTGCTGTGTGGGTGTTAACCCAAGAAGACTGATTGACAGCCTCTGCGTCAAACGTAACCACCCAGATGGGCAGGCACAGGCAGAATGTAACTGCTGCACCATTTAAGGTGGAATGGGAAAATTCCAACAAGAACAGAAGCTGGTGAGTTAGAAGCTGACTTCAGCTTCGTGTTAATAATATAGTTGAAATGCAAAACCTTCGATTAGCTGGCTAACAAACAGAAATCTGACCGTAAACTGCACCACTGAGAAGCTGCTACAAGGCTGAGATTTGCTGGTTCAAGACCAGGTTGTTGTTCAGAATCTCCCTCTTCAGGTTCATACTGAGGTGCCTATATCTTAGGTTTGTTTGTTAGCCAGCTAATCGAAGGTTTTGCATTTTAACTATATTGTTAACACAAAGCTAAAGTTAGCTTCATATTTTAAGAATGTAAGTATTTGTATTTCTTACATATTCATCAGTTTTACATTGATTTATCCAGGAATTAGATTAGCCATTTTTTAATAACGTGTGGATTCCTCTGTTGACCAAGACTCGGCTGTTAGCTTACATTAGCTAGTTAGCTTTTAACCAGCTGGTTAACCAGATCTAGCTGACACGCTGTATGTAACAAAGTTACATACAGAAGAAGCTAAACATGGGAAAGACTATTGGCAATTTCAAAAATGTCTAACCCTAACCGTAACTCTTAAATGCAAAATATTTGATAGCAGTTAGCTAACGTTAATCTAACATTAGCAAGCGAGGTAAATTAGCTAACAAAATTATCTAACGTTAGCCTGCACATTTTGTTACATTCCCATTGCTGTTAAGGTTATTTGAAGATAAAGATTTAACATTTTATCATGCACTTTGCCTCCAGTAAGAGTCAGGAAAGTTGTTCTTTTCAACTTGAGTCAGATGGCAAATCTAGAGCTGTATTGAGGCCAATTTTCAAATGAGTCAGGAATAAAATGCTTACTACAAACTCTTGTACTTAGTGTCACCAACGTCTCTGGTGACACTTCAATCCCAGACAGTAATGTGAGCCGGATGGGTTTGGTCTTGTTACTTACTCGTTACATTCTGCCTTATGCATCCACACTAAGCATCTGTAAATGAATGACAAAGCAGCTATAACATTATTCAAGTAGAGCAATGCGGACCATGTGAAGTGTGGGAAGGTCAGTTGATTTCATAGTTTATGAATATGCAATATCAGGTAGCTTATGTTTCACTATAGTCAATTAGTGTTAGTGTATCTGTGATATCTAAGATCACGTGTAAAGTGTAATTCGTAAACTGTGGTTAGGGGACAGTATACAAAAAAATTAATGTAGAGGTAATTTTATGCACTCAGCAGTGCCCAATAAATGTTGGACTGCAGCAGAAGTACGAAGATAACCACATACTTCCTGCTAATATAACATTCTGAGTAAAGAGGAATTTAAGTGTGTGTCTTAGAATCTCATCATGCAAAGGTTTAAAAGGAAAGTGAAGAAAAATATATATGATTGTAAAATGAGTTTTAGACCCCAAGTTTAAGTTTAAGCACTTATGTGACACTTAAGATGTTTCCAGGGTTTTTTGGAACATAGATTGGATCCATGGACGTATGTCCTCCTCAACAGCCCTCCTCTACAGTCAAGACAGGTGCAATTTTTAAGATAGAGTTCAAGAGGGTAATATTTTTGTACCAACAGTTATTTACTCTCTAACCTGCAATGCCATGGGCAAGTTATTAAGAAAAAAGGATTTTAAACACTAGTGATAATGATCACAGACATATCTGAGCTCATCTTCAAGTATTTTTTTTTTCAATGTGGCTAATTAAAGTAAGCTAAAGCTCAGATTAAAAAAAAAACGCATTGCAAAAAAAGAACCTGAAATATAAAATATAAAACTTCAAATGACTTTGACTGCAGTGGAAGAGTTTGTTAACTGTTCTATATTGACTTTCACTGATAGACATGTAAATAACTGATTTTGATCACAAAAGGCCAACATAATGTTAGGACAGCTCTGATTACAAGAATTTTAATAAAGGAAAGGGTCAGAATGCTGACAGAAATACATAACTCAGTCGAAGTGATACACAACAAACCCATTGTTTTCAGGTGAGCCAGCAAATTCCTGAAGAGATGCAATCACTGGGAAACCTACCCCAAAATTTTCAACATAAACAGTTCCGCCATTGTCAAGAGTGACTGCAGACACATAAAGGTATGCATCTATTCATGTCAAAGCAAAAAGGATAAATCTATAAAATATAAATATAACACTTGTATTGTTAATTCTTAAGTCTCCATCTCAGCGGTAACAGTTAAGGCCTGAAGGCAAACTGAACGTTTTTCACACAGTCAGTTTTGCTATTTTGGTTTTGCTACCTATTCATCTATGAATGATGCTGCTTATTACTCCACATTGCCCACTCTCCTCGCAACATTTAAAATAAAGATAGTGCAGCATCTCTGTCTATACTAGTTCTGCTTTTCCACATGAATTGTCTTATCTGTTCATGTCCTTTTCTATTAGAAAAACTACAAAGAAAACAGATAGAAACAGTAAAATATCAATATACATATTCTTTTGCTGGACCACAGAGAACACAGGACCATGTTATTAACAGGCATTCTATTCTGCACAATATTTTCAGTATTGCATAGTTTAGCATCTGTAGTTAGAAAATGTAATAATTTGAATTGTGTGATAGAGCTTGAAGAACACTGTGCAGTGCTGCAGCCCTCCAGGATTTGAGCCTGAAATCTCTGGTGTTACTGAAAACTCACTACCAAGCACAAAATGTTTCTATGTTATTCTCTGATATCTCATAAAATAGTCTGAAAAAGCCACCATCAGAGTAACTGAGTTCTTGACCCACAAGCTTTCAATATAAGACACTGAGAGTTCCTGAAAGGTGCCAATTATTGTAACAGCACAAGTTCCCTTTGGGTGCTGGCAAGAAAGACTGTTTATCTCTTGGTAAGTTGGCAGCAGAAAAAGCAAGGAACAACAAGAAAAAAGAGAAGAACCACAGTCCATGGAGCTGATATTGTGAACTAAATCCATAACTGGTTGCATAATCTGTCCCCTGCCAGAACTGCAACTCAAACCTAGATGGTGGCGGTGATAATGGTGATAGAGTGTGTGGGGCATCTTCTAACAGGCAAGTTTCAAATTTAATTTGTACTCCAATGTGCTCTAGAGCTCGTCCTTGAGGTTCTGAGGAGGTGCATGACATGCTGTTCCATTTGTTAAACAAAGTTGAGGTCCAAAAGCGTGCAGAATTGGGCAACTGTTTTGTATTCACAGAGGATCCTTGTCTGACACACTACTGGCTATTCAAATGACATTTCCATTAACCCACTGTGCTCTCACATCCAGGCAGCCTGGCTGAAGTGCACTCCAGGTGTGTATAGGCTTTGTGTGTGGGTGTCTGTGTGGGTGTAGGTGCCTCAGTACTGCCACTGGTTATTCATGTGAGTGCACTTGCAGTAAACATGATGACCTAACCAGGGCACTGTTCTGTCAAGGTGGGGATATTAGAAGTGAAAGTGAGAAAACTTCACCGATTCATCAGTAAATGTATCACCAGTCTCATATTTTCAAGGTAAAGAAGCAGGGATACACATACAGTCCACTGATGACACATATAATTTCTAGAGATGACCATGTCAGGCCAATATCTCTTCCTCAGTTCTAAAGGTTTCCATTTACTTCTGAAACATTCAAGGTCTCTTCTATCAAGACCGCATCTCTTCTTCCCGCTTCTCCTTGACACCCAATTGACAAGCAATTAGTTTAATGGCAATCAAAGAAGCAAACGTGATTATTACTATGGATGCACCAATATGAGAATTGTGGGCTGACACCAATATCCAGTAATGCAGTAAAACAATTGAAATGTAGACATTTTAGCACAGTAGCCCAGCGTCGCCTAAACATTCTGCTCTTTCAGAGTACAATAAATGCATCATCAAGCATCCATTTGGAGTATGGATAGTCTAAAAACATATTATCTTTTATGCAATTATCTGCTGATACCAATATGATTCTGATATCATTGTGCATCTCTGATTATTACACAAAAAGTAGTCAACCCAATAAGAGATATTAGTACTCTATAATTAATATATAACACATAATACACACACTACTGCTCAAAAGTTTGGACTCAATTTCCATTAATATAAAACCAGTTTTGTTGCAGATACATGAATAAAACAATTGTAATTGATGCTAATGTTCTATAGGCTTCAAATCATTTGTAGGAAGCTGCAAAAATAATGAAATTTCAGATGACAAAGCAGCAGATGATTCGGTAATAATGAGAAAAGCTGTATAAGAAAGTTGCATATATGTACATTATAAATTGAATGTCCTGAATGCCTCATTTTTAAAACATTTTTTGAATAGCTATTCATAGTTATTCTGTAACAAGAAATGGCTATAAACAGATAATTACAGTTTATAAACTGATAACACTGGGCCACATTCACAAATATCTTCTAAGTTTGCTCTTAACTGTGTTCTTGAGAAAGGGCCTGAGAAAAAGTCTATGTTAGATTCATGACGTGTTCTTAAACTGCAGAACTGTTTGCACCTTTGTGTGAGTAGATTCTGTTCTTACCTAAGAAAACAATCTCTAATAACAAAACATTGGTGAATGTCCAAATCTTTGTGACTTCATAAGTTGGTTTTAAGAAGAAACTTCTTCTTCAGAATGGCTGGTGAATGAGACCCATTTATTTTTTCACCCTTTGCTATCTCATCATTTCCAGGTGTTACCAAAATCTTTTAAATGGTGAGTAAACAATTGGTTTTTGTTTGGTGTCTAGTTTATAACATTTCAATCTACGCTATAAAATTATTGTTGGTTCCTTTTTAATCACATCTTAACAAAAACTTATTTCCAGAATGTTAACCTTTAAGGAGAAAGATAACATATTCTTAATTCAAATTAATGTTATATACTATTTTGTTAATCGTAGTATAGATTATAACAAAAAACATAAAATCAACGACAAATAACTAACTTAAAGTTCTTCATAACTGCTTTAGCATTAAGTTTCATGAGAACTCGTCTAGAAAAGAAGAAGAGATAGAAGAGATAACTGCCAAATATATTTCTCAGTTATCTCTGTTCCTCTCTTACTTCAGGTTGCTGTCCTGGGTTAGATGTGACATTATGATTGTCACTCATTTAAGCACAACGAATCAGACTGCAGCATCTGGAAATAAGCGTTTCAAAATGTGTGATGGCAGGTACAGCGAATATTAATGAAACCACTACAGTTCTCAGGAAGTGTGTGCATGTTAATGAAACCACTACAGTCCTCCACAGCCTTGAAGATGTTTTACATTGAAATACTAGGAAGTGGACATGAATCTTTTATTTTCAGCTTTGAGGTGGTTTGGAGGGGGAAACTGTCTGGACACTTTCAAACAGATACACGACTATGATGCAGGACTATGACTTCCTGCAATATCAGAATCGGACTGACAATTTAAAACCAGTATCATGCAGGGACACACCTTTTCAGAGAGGTTTTCTCTCCGACAAACAACACAGCACACCTACTGAACCTATTTCATTTGATCTGCTATTATGTACACATTATGATAAGACTAAACCATTTTTAAAAAGCCTCTCATAAAGATTCTATTAAAAAAGGTGTCACGAACCATTCAGGACACTAAATCATTATCCCCTCCACTAATTAACATTCACAATGGCAAACTTGGTGAACAAATCTAATTTGGTACTGAGGAGCATGGCTATCAGTGTCAGCAGGTCATGCAGGAGCCTTTCACACGGGTTCTCTAAAGAACTGGTTGTCTGGAGATCATTCAGGACTGTTTGTACTTACATATAGCTGAATCTAGAATCCGCAGAACCCCAATGAGAAAAGTAGAGTCCCTTCTATTCAGAAGGTACACACTTAAAAAAGTTCTTCAAGGGTTCTTTAGTAAAGGCAATGGATCTATTTAAAAAGAGTTCTATACAGAACCATTTCATGCTTAAACGGTTCTTCAGACAGATGGAGAATGTGTTGTATGTGCTTCTGTGTAGAACCTTTTTGAAAATGATTCTTTATACCACCAAAAAAGGCTTCTTCTATTGGTACAAATGCCAACCTTGTAACAATAGAAGAACCACTTTTTGGTGGTATACAGAGTCATTTTCAAAAAGGTGCTACATAGAACTCATGGCTCTAAACAGAACCATTGCTTTTAGTAAAGAACCCTTGAAGAACCATCTTTTAAGTGTGAAAGGTATATGTTAAGTGCCACAAATTTACAACCACAGCAGGCAAACAGGCATAAAATTGTTCTCCTATGCACTTGCACTGCATCCTTGAGTAAAGTAATCCACAAAACCCCAAGCTGCAGCCAGCTTCCCACTGCTGAGGACAGGCTCAGGTTTTCATGCAGGGGGCTCACAGAACGAAATCTGACAACAAAAGCTGAATTCACCTGACCCAGAGTTTGGGTTTGGTATCAATGCCCTCTTTCTAAGCTTCATTGTCTTCCAGTTTGTAGAAACAGGCATGCCACTGCGTGCAAGCAGTGATGGAGCTTTGTAGGGCAGTCATATAATAGAGACACTAAGAAAACCTAACAATGTGCAGCGGAGCATGCAGACACCCGAGCTTTTCACACCTTCACAACAGCTAACGCACATATCTGTGTCCAAGAACGGAGAACATTTTGGGGCCTGCGTTCATAAAAATACAGTGAATTACATCGGGTCTCTTAGCAAAGCTACTGCAGCTAAAGAGTCAGTTGGGAACTTTACACACCTTTCTTGAACTTGAACTCGCCTTCTGTCGTCTCGACCCAAAAAAAAGGACACAGTAAGTACTTCAGCCAGGTAACCCCCATAGTTCAGCCTTAAAAACAAACTTTCACGAACTTTCTCACTTTTAATCTGTGCGAAGAGCCTTGTCGCCTCTTGCTAGGCTAAGTTACAGGTTTCACGGCTTCGAATCTTTCGATACGCATCGCGAGCTCGGAGCCTTTCGCGGGGTTTGACTTCACCACAAACGACTTTATTAATAATTGACTTTGACTTCCGATTAGAAAGCACTTCATTTACCTGTAGAAGATCACTTCTCGGGGTTCAGCACCGTACAAGCATTCCGGAGGATGAAACAAAGGTGGAATAAGAGCTAAAATCTCGGCATGGCAAGCTGGAGCAGCAGGTCGGCCGCGGTTCTTAAAGTTCCACCTGACAGAAAGAAACATAAGCCTGGCAGGGAGCCACAAAGTGGGCGGAGTTACAGACGTGTGCAGCCCTGCAGCCTCCTCACAACCACATAGGCTACAGAGGGCTAATGTGTTAAAATCACACTGCACTATTTCACCTTCATATTTCAGAACCTGTATACTTCAATATACTATTTTAGACTGGTATATTATAATTTAATTCCTTTTTTATTAATCTTTTTTATTATATTGCATTCTTCTACATTGCGATAAACTACATTTTAAATCAGACATATACAGAGGCCCTGAAGGGATATGACTAAATCAAGATCTGAGGAAAACATCATTTTTCCATAATAATGACACTAACATCACAAGATCTCGAGAAAACAAATGAAAACAACTCGTTATCACGGAAAAAAAGGAGTAAAAAAACATGCCCAGGCCTTCCATACACATGGAACGGAAATGCACTGCATTGGATAGAAATACAAATCATCTGCACACAAGCTTTCAAAGGTCAGTAGGGCCACATTTTTCCATTCTCTAGTGCCTGTTTATTTCCTTATTGGTGTCTGGGTGGATGTTAGCTTGTAAAGGCATGTTACTCTGAGTTTGCTGTTGGAGTATCAGAGATTTGAGAGAGAGAGTGGCTGAATGAATGTCAGAACTGTGCTATTTTAAAAAAGGGAATGCTCAGAGCCCTTTAATTATTTGCAGAACATTTTCCGATGATACGCTCTGGTGTGTTATAAATAGCCCGAAAAAGGTCTTTTTAGCATAATTTGAGGAAACATTGTATTGCTGCACTAATTCCATATTTACCAAGTCCTTTCCAGGCACTTTGATTGCAGAGCACACTCTTATGACGTGAAAATGGGTAAACAACTGTTTGTGTTTACTCACAATCAAGAGTAATTTTGCAATCATGGTTGTAAATTGTCTTATTATCATACAAAAGTGTCTGCAAGTTTGCTCGAGATGTTTAACTAAACTGAACCTCAGTAATCACTTCAAGAGGAGAAGCTGTCTGCTGACTCGGCCAAGATGAGAGCTGGTTTGTAATAAGAGTTTAAATGAAGGTATTGTTTTGTAACATTTCTTTTGTAAATAATGCACAAATATTATTTAAATATTGAGTTAACAACGGCATACAGGCACTGAAATATTTCTGTTGTTGTCGCTTCATCTTGTTTTTTCTTTAATCAAGTCATCTGTGATGATGCTGCAAACATCCCCCATATGCAAATCTAAATTCAATATCTATTTGTTTATTTCAACAGCCACACATAGGATTCTGTTACAAAGGTTTTTTTCTAGGGGAGCAGGAGTGGTGCTTGAAGACGAAAGCCATTGTGTGCTCTGAAGGTTTCAGTCATTCCAGTAATTGAATTGTCTAGTAGTAGTAAGTCAAGGTGGCTGCACTTGTGGTATAATTGAATATGTTTCAAGACTTTTAAAAGTAAAGGTGCCAAATGGAAAGAGTTTTTTTTACAATGATGCCAAAGAAGAACCTTTTCTGGTTCCCAAAAGAGCATTTCAATGGATAGTTCTTTAAAGAACCATCTCAGAAGTTCAGTGTGAAGAACATTTTTAAAGATCAAAGAACAGCCACATAATAAAAAGGTTCTTGGCAAGTTGAAAGTTGTCCAAGCCTTAACTTGCTCTACTAGACAGTGTGTCCTGTGGTTTACGTTAAGTTTTTAATAATTCATATAGATCCTAGAATGTATATGAATCTGAACCTTTCCGAAATGTAATATTTCCAATTCATAACTTTGTATATGTTTATTCTTAGTGATATAAATAAACAGTCTAATCTCAATTGAGACTACACATTTAAAAAGATAGCTCTTCGAGGGTTCTTTAGTAAAGTCAATGGTTTATGGCATTTCTATTTGGAACCATTAGTTCTATACAGAACCATTTTATGCTTAAATGGTTCTTTGCATGGTGAAATGCTTCTTCAGGTTGATGGAGAATCTGTTGTAAATGGTTCTACCTAGAACCTTTTTGAACATGGTTCTGTATAGCACCAAATCGGGTTCTGAAACTGTTACAAGTTTGACATCATAACAGTAGAAAAACCCTTTCTGGTGCTATATAGAACCATTTTCAAAAAGCTTCTATATAGAGCCACATACAAATCATTCTCCATCAATCTGAAGAACCATTTCACTAATCAGAGAATAATATAAGCAATGGTGCTATCTAGTACTCATAGTTCTAAATAGAACCATTGCCTTTACTAAACAGCCATTAGAGAACCATCTTTTTTTTTAATAATGCACTCATAGATGCCAGGCGCAGTGTTCTGTGTGAATATAGCTGCTAACAGAGGGTCATCGCTGACAATTGAGGGCACGGATGTGGTAACCACACGTTTACACACAAAGACCTTTTCCTCATCACCTACAGTTCTGAACATACCAGAACATGACTAACCAGAGCTACGCAATGACACATATCTTCCAACAGGAAGTCAGACTGCTAACCAGAGTTAAAGAGAGTGCCCTCCAGTGGATGAATATAATGTGGGGCGTAAAGAGTCATGGTTGAGTTTATGATCTGGAGCTCTGCTTCACCGTGTAAACTCCATTACCCGTGTAGAACAGGAAGAAGAACTGACAGTGTTTTGTTCTGTCCCTGCTGCAGATCAGGCCCAGTTCATACACAGCTTTTCCGTGTGTTCCACAATGAGATGAGCTAAATCATTCATTGAACTACATGTGCTTCTTGCTTCATGGTGTGCAAATAATTAATGTTAGTCTGCAGCTGTCTAGAAGAATAGATTTCTCTTTCCTAAAGATATCCTGGTCTACTGGCTGTAACCGTGTCTGGTATGGTTGTCACTATCGATTATATTAACAATCAGTCAATCTCCGATTAACCCCTTAAATGGCCAGGGCCCACAAGCAGGCCCAAATTTTTATTACACACTTCTATAACCTACGAATGGCTCAGGCAGCTTGCATGTAAGTCCATGTAGTTACTGAATAATAAGCATTAGAATGTAATAAGCCTGCGATTTTAAGGGGTTGACCAATCAGTGAGCAGTCTACGTATTATTAAACCATTTTTTTTTTTCAAGCCAAACAGTAAAAATGTACTTAACAATGACAAACAATACATAGCCTTTTGCAAACCCCTCAGTTGGAAGCCTTTAAGAAGACTTCACTAAGAAAATCCACTAAATACAGTACTGTGAAAAAGTCAGAGACCACCCTTCATTTATTTCATTTCCAGCCAAAATGACCTTTAAGTACAAACTGTTCATTTTTCAGCATAAGGAAAAAAAAAAGGGAAGAAATATCTTATATTTTCACTTCCTTCCTGTACTGTGCTAAAGTTGTAGACACCTGATAAAATTTTAAAAAGCTGTTTAATTAGGCAGCAAACGTTATTTACTCAGAAAAACACTAATACTAACATGACTACAAGAAGTTGTGATTTTATGTATGTTAATGTATGTTTATGTACGGTAATGTATTCAGCTGACTCTAATACGTGGCAACCCAGTGTTATTTGTACCTGGTTTGGGTAATCAGTCCTTCATTAATTTAAATTAGGTGTGCTGGGGTGCAATTGGACGAATCTCTGTGATGGCTGGAGGCACTGAGAAGAAATCTGGAACCAAACTTGTGTTCTTAACTAACTCACAACATCTCAACTGCTTTTGAAAGCAAGAAATTCTTTTTATTTTTTGCTGTATTTATGTTTGCTTGTATTTATTCTAATGCTACATATTGCTTTTACTGGCAAAAAGTTGGTTGGTCTTAGAAGTTGGGTACATGTTCTGTTTTTCATGATCCAAGTAATCTCAAACCCATTCAGTGATGATGAGGTCTGGACACTGGGGTGTTCAGTCCATTGTTCTGAAGAACACCAGCAGCTTTTTTGACTAATCGTTTCTGTCTATTTACTTTTCTCAGTAACAGCTTATTGACACATCCTTTCCGACTCATAGTGTTGAGTTGTCTTCTCACAGTGGAAGGATGGACAGAAACACTTGTGGATTTTTTCAGATCTGAAGCAACAGTGGAGCTTGAGTCCAGTTTTCTCTACATCTTTAAATAATTCTTTGAACTCTAGTTTTCGAGACCTTGACTTTCCTCTTCCTTATGCAAGTGGACTATCTTGTATCTAACCTTCACAGAAGCATCTCCTGAAAAATGAATAACTGGAAATTAAATAAATGAAGGGCAGCTTCTGAATTTGCACAGTGCTGTATATAAATGAGTGTGTCCATCAGGCTCTGTTTCTTACTGTAAGGGAGACAATGGTCCATTCAGTGGAATAATTTAAAATATGCATAATAATCATGCAAATTGCCGACTAACCACTGGTGGTACATTGATAAGGTAAATTTTAATCAAATCTTTTTAACCCTATCAAGCCTAACACAATGCATTTAGAGACTGTGACATGATGTGTAGCTGCGTGAATGTCTGTGCAGGGTATACTGAAATGTATCAGCGTGTGGAATTGTGTGCTACTTTCCTTCCACTTTAGAAAAGAAGCACAATGCTGCCATCATTGCTGGATGTACGTCAATAGTTTCTGAGCGAGGGTGGGCACACATTCTGAACAGAACTCAGATCACTAAGGGCTCATTATTGATTTCTTTCACCAGAACAATGAATGATAAAAGCTGACTGAAGTGTGAAGTACATTCCTATTCATGCATTGGCTCATTTTAAAAGGGAATTTGTGACACAAACAACATAAAAATCTATCAGTGTTTGGCTGCTAGATCGCCTTTACTTATGACAATCAGTACTGTGCAAAAGTTAGAGACCATCTTCATTTATTTATCTTCCAGTCAAAATGATTATGAAGTACAAGTTTGTTCATTTTCTAGTGTCACAAAAAAGCAGACAATGTATATTTAAAAGGAAATTAAACAGAATCTTCCACAAATAATATACAGCTTGATTTTTTTCAGCATTTAGTGTGTCCAGTCTTTATTACAGCATCCATTCTTTTCAGGAGACTTGCTTTTAGTTTTTCAAAGAAACCTGCAGGGATGTTTTTTTCCACATCTCCAAAGTTCAGTCTTAGGAGTTGGTTGTATTTTCTGTTTCTCACAATTCAAAGTGATTCCAAACCCATTCAGTTGTATTGAGGTCTGGACACTTGGGTGGTCAGTCCTTTGGTTTGAGGTCACCAACAGCTCCATTGATTTACAATTTGTCTTCTTCTTCTTGTCAGCTACACATCCTTTCAGACTCATAGTGTTGAGTTGTCTTCTCACAGTTGAAGGATGGACAGAAATACCTGTGGATTTTTTCAGATCTGAAGCAACAGTGGAGCTTGATTTTTATCCTCTCTCTCGAAGATGAAACCTTGTTAAAGTGCTGTTTATCTGATGGGGGCAGTTCTGGTGGTCTGCCAGGTCTTGCATGGTTGTTAGGAGTCCCATTTTTCTATCTTTTAATAATTTTTTTAACTCCAGTTTTGGAAACTACTGTTTTTTTTCATTTATTTTCCTTATCCAAGAGGATTGTCTTATATCTAATCTCCTCAGGAATATCTCCTGAAAAATTAACAACTTGCACCTAATGGCCGTTTTGACCGGAAATTAAATAAATGAAGAGAGGTCTCTAACTTTTGAACAATAATGTACATACAAACAGCATAGAGAAAGCACACTGGAGAGGAGGAGAGGAGTACATTAAATGGCAGAAAAAGCAGAGTTTTAGGTTTAATCAAGGAATCAAATAAAACCAATTGATCATTTCAGCTGTAGTATCTAGAATCAAGTGGTTTAATGTCATTTAAAGTTGTACTACTTGATTTTAAATTTTAGAGCAACACACCAGACAGGGACTGTAAAGGGCAAGACGTCAGGCATTGACAGAAAGTCTAGGTGAGAGACAGATACAAATATAGAGAGAGCGAGAGAGAGAAACAAATAGCACAAGAAGGGCAAACTGCTCCTTATGTGCAGGGAAATGCCAATGCCTTGCAGGTCTTCAGCATGGCACCGTGGTGAATGACACGTGCTGGAAGGCTGCGCTTGCTGGAACACCAGCTGCTGTAAAAGTCCTTGAGAAATCAGAGGTAGGAGAGACAGGGGAGGCTTCTGGAAGTCCGCCAGCTTGCCATGCACCACGGCTGCTCCTGGCCTCGTTAGCCTGATGTGGCACAGCGAGAGAGAAAGAGAGAGAGAGAGAGAGAGAGAGAGAGAGGGAAAGAAAAGAGAGACATTTCCATGAATGTAGCATGGCACAAACAAGCAAAGTCGTCCTCCAGCAATCAACTGTCCATCGGCTCTCTCTTTTGGCGCTAGCATCAGCCCAGCTAGTCCTGCGGCCAAAGCTCATTTCAATTTCAGATTGGACCAGCGTCCTCCCGTCTCTAATTGGACAAGGCAGGGCAGTGGCTCCACAAACACAGAAGAAAGCTTGCGACAGCACTCTTCCCTTTATCCACTGCATCTACACAACTTGTGCAACATAACACTTCCTCACCAAAGCAGCCTCTCTTTGTGTTCACAGTGTGCATTTATGCCGCTGTAAATAAGCCATTCAGTGTTGAAAGGCCTCATATCATGGAGAAAAGAGCTTTTTTGAAATAAAAGAGTTTGATGTAGCACCTGATCTTCACTCTCCAGTCTATACAGTTCAGATATTGAAACAAAGATACGAAAATGGGTCATTTGTATTCATAGTTTTTGTGCTGTCATGCAAACCAATGCATTTACATAGTCGTATGCAAAAGTTTGAACACCCCAGGTCACATGACACATTTTGTTGATTTTCTAAGTGAAAGTGAGTTAACACATCCTCTACAGAGAACACACTTGAATATGACAACTTTTCTGCAGCTTTTAGGGCAAAGTTTCTGTTTAATTAACATGCTGGGAAAAAAGTAAAACAAAATATAAAATACGTCATGACTTGTGCACAGGCCACATTTTCTTTCTTTCTTTCTTTCTTTCTTTCTTTCTTTCATTCTAGTTAAATTCAGAAAATAAACCGTAATTGTGCATTAAGATGTGTAAAAATGTGTTACACTTATTTAACTTAGAAATAAGTTAATTACATATAAAAAAAATTACATACAACAAGTATACAATAAGTATATATACATACATATATATGTATACAGCCATTTACATATGTATACATACATAAGTATATTTTTCAGTACTCTTTGTGTTGTAACTACCTCATACCACTTAGTGCAATACCTTGTAATGTAAATACAACAAATCTGTCTTGTAAATATGCAAATCAATATACTTTTATTCCTACTTTGTCATACTTTAACTTATGTGTATGTTTTTTCTTTCTGCCTAATGTATGTAAATTTATGTTGAATTATATTTGCTACTGTAACACTGCAATTTCCCTTCGGGGTCAATACAGTTCTATCTATCTATCTATCTATCTATCTATCTATCTATCTATCTATCTGCTTTTTACTTAGCGACGGGCCAAATGTTGTATACAACTGTATATCCTTGTATCAGTCAAAACAACCATATAACAGCAGTTTAGCCCCACCCATTCACAGTGAAGCTATAAGGCTTCAGCACAGACTGCTTTTTCTACCAAACACAATGCAGAGCAGGGCAGTTATCATTTCCATACATCACTCCTTAAGTCACAGTCACAAAAACAGCCTGATTCTTTTTCAGAGACGGAGAGATGCTGGACACAGTCATGTAAAAATAAATGATTTTTTTTTTGTACATGAACAGAAACATCAAAAAGAGAAGGAGAAATGAAACAGGAACAATGTTGGGCACTGGAAACTATATTAATAGATATTTAAAAAAAATACATGGTCAGTCCTATAAATAATAAATAAGCAACTGCAAAGCTGAGGAACACTGTGTAACAAGAGTACAGCACACAAACATGCAATAATACTGTATTACAATAGTCTACAATCCAAAATTCATATCAAAACAGACCTGATAACAAACAGGGGTTTGCAGAAACAGACCAAATTCACTGTCACAAGGAAAAAACGGATTTCCGACCACAGTTCAGTTCCTTTTATATTCACTGTACAAGAAAAAGGAAATTGAGTTATGAGGCTCTTCTCTACAGATGCACCAAGAAAAATTGAAAAAGTAAGAAGTATTGAGAAAGTTACACAGAAATAAATTGGAAAGTTCTGCAGAATAAAAAACTGTGCTGAACACACTATGTCAAGAGATTGCGGTTGCTCATATATACACTAGGAAAGGTACACTAAAGTAATAATAAATGCAAAAATAAAATCTGCCCTCTGTGTAGAAAGGCAGAGGTGACGAGGAGTCATGCATCAGAGTAGATGTGGAGCTGAGTGAGTAGAGAATATGGACCTTCTCATCAGGAAAACTGCAATGTCACGTACGCTGAATGTAGGGCATAATGTCTACTGCAATAGAATGTAGGACACAGTCTGTTGTGAGTATGTTAATATTTAAATCAACAGAACAGGGAATATAGCAGGCGTGTACAGTGTTTTCATGCGAGGGATATTGCTTTAGGGGAAGGCTGAGTGTCTAGTAAGTCGGAGAGGTTTAAAATCACTTGCTGCTGAATGGGCATTCAGATGGGTTTTAAAAAAAAAAAAGCATTGGCATTTTGTGTTGCCACATATTGAATCTACACTTTTAACCCTTTACTGCATGAATTCTGAA
>JAILXH010287202.1:0-14238 GCA_023558415.1 Piaractus mesopotamicus | reverse complement strand
TTGATATGACAAAGGGCATGAACTAACAAGGTTAAAAAAGTCATTGAGTTCAATATAAATATGGGTTGAATTTAAAACCATAGTTTTAAATATAGTTTTAAAAAGCTAAAAGCATGTAAATAAAGTCACAGCATGACTAGTTTGTAGTCTTGTCCATGGTAATTAATGTGAAATTCCTCATTTACAAAGTCTTATTCATGTAGCAGTAGCAAGATAGATTGCATGAAATTGCCGTCAGAAACATGGACAGTTTCCTAATGACCTCATGATGTCACAGCGCAGGTTGTATTTTTCTCATTAGCTGGTGCCATGGTGCTGGATTTTAAATGTTAAAATATTTGCTTAACATGTCCTTCAGAATGTGTAAAAGTTGACTTGCTTGACCTCATGCGTGGGTGTTATTTCATCTGAGGCCATCAAAAAGGACAACAATTTCACAAAAATAAAAATATTAGATGACCTCCATAGCTCTCAGATTTCAGTTTGTTTCAGTTTGTTAGAATTTGGTTTTGACCTTTGACATTAGCTGTTTTACTTTTGTTCGTTTTTAGAACAGGTGACTTGAAGATCTCTGCTTCTCTGTTATTGGTTGCTGTAATAACTTTTCTTGGTTATTGACAAAAAATTGTCTTTTGTAATTGTTAAGGAAAATCATACCTAGACATTTATGTTGTAATGCTCAAATTTAGCTGTAACATGTTTCTTGTTGGTTACCGTAATGTAGCTGTGGTACTGTTGCATTCCATGTGGTTAAGTGAAGGGCTGTCACTATCAGTTTTATTAGTAATGAGTAATCTACTGATTATTTTGATGATTATTCGGGATGGTCTGCAAATAACGGTAAACAATACAGTGATGTTAAGTGAACAATAACATATTTACATTTAATATGCCATATGAGTGTTTCTTACTGTAAGAAAGATCAATAGGAGAAATTTTCACGGACACACCTATCATTGTATGCAGAAATCTTCATATAAGCTGGCTGAGCACTTCTGCCCTAATGATGTTAGTGCTTCTGTGGGAATTCTTAGCACCAGTCTAGCAGTGGTGTACATTGAGTTTACAGTGAATTATATCATGTACAGTGATTGTACTTCACTGTGTAGGATAGGATTCACTGTATAGGATATACAGCGAATTTACTTCAAAGAAATACAGTTTGTTACTACAAACGTGCATGAGTAAGATCCTGCTGGTGTGTGTTTCTTCTTTTTCATTGATGCGCACAAAAGCAACAGGAGTGCTAATAGTTTTCCCTTGTGAAGAATCTTTAGTCTGGTATACATGGCCTTATAATGATAGCCTGTTTATCATTTAAATTGTGAACTAATTTCTTAGCCAGTTCACCTTTAATGATATATATATGTTTTTTTGATCGAGCAAACAATTTTAACTGTGACAGCCGTAATTGGATGGTTGCGCATAGTAATGGGTGCTATGTGCTTGGTTGCAACAGGAACGGGTGTACAAACGTGGCTGAGGGGCCAGTGCCTGACCTGTGCATGCAGCACAATGGTGAGTTTTACCTCCCAGCCACCTTAATCACCAAAAAAAAAAAACATTCCGTCCCGCTGATTGGCTGATAACATAATATTGTGCTTTAATCACTGTTCTTTATGTTGATCGTTTAGTGGGGTCTTCTCTGTATGTCATGGCATGTTTGCCTCTTGATCATCCCATTTATTTACATACATTGAACATTCCTGGATGTCAGTGGCTGTGCATGTGTATCATGTGGGTGCCTGTGATTATCAAGTGATAAGAGGCTTTTTTCTGTAGTGTCTTCTTTTAACAAGCTTCTTCATTCTTTCCTGTGCAATACCTGTCACCATCTGTGATCACCAGTCTCTCACTTTGGAATAGGGCTGTAGCGATTTAAAAAACAATTGAGTCAATTTGTCTTTGTTTTAGTATCACAGTTCTGTTTGATTTTTTTTTTTATATTCTTTTCTTTCCACTTCCCAAATAACAACCTTTATTTAACAAAACAGTACACTGTACACTGTGGTCACTTTATTTCAGTGGTTCCCGAACTGTGTTACATGTACCCCTAGGGGTTCTTCGAGTGCCATCGGGGGTACTTCAAAAAATGATGACATTAATCTTCATTTAATCAGCCGGCCACAAAGTTACAGAGATATTTCCCTGATACAGGCGACACAAACAGCTTCCAGCCCTTAGCAAACTCGTACTCTAATTCAATTTCATCATAAAAAGTTGTATTAGAGAAGAAAGTGTTTGATTCCAGCCCTGTCTGAGCACCACATGCTCAGGGGAAACTAACCACAGTAGAGTTAGGTCTGTATGATGCTTGTTACTCATGTACTTGAGTTAGTTTGACATTGCAGATGTGGTTTAATTGCAGTTTGCGATTTGTTTGTAGCTGCTGTCATCAGCACTTAGCCGTCAGCATTTTGTTTTAAGTGTTCACGAATTCTGACAGCTATTGTTCTTGTGATACGTGTGATCTGTGGTTAGGGTTAGTAGACATTTTGTTACTCGCTGCGTGCTCATGTTGATGTTGTGATTACAAATCAAAAGATTTTCAGTCATCCGCTCTGACAGGAACTCCAGATAGACCCACACCTAGAATACAGTAATACAGAAGTGTCCCTTCTATTGTTCATTTATTAAATATTATTCATTTTAAGGTAAACTTTAACAAAAATGTCTGTTGTACAATGTCAGAAAAAATATACCCTTAAACAGTAATGGTCTTAAGGCTCAATTGTGCACCTTCAGTGAGTTTTAAAGGTACACTGCATTCACTTTTCCAGGGAAAAGTGACATATTGTGTATGTATTCCTTTTCACACCCATTGCTGACAGGTGGATAAAATCAAGCACATAGCCCTGCAGTCTCGAAAGACAAACACTGGTAGTAAACATGGCACTGTCATAGGATGCTGCTAGATCTGCCCCGTCAACAAGTGCTATTATTATGAAATAGAAGCGTCTAGGAGCAACAACAGCTTAGCCACGAAGTGGTAGACCACACAAACTCACAGAGACAATGCTTTTGTCCATATAGCATGCAGGAAGTTTCGTATCTGTAGGGGTACGGGACTGTAAAAAGTTTGGGAACCACTGCTATCCCACTAGCAGGTTACCTGCCTGCTTTACAGACACTGTAGCTTAGCTGTATTCCTGAACCTTAAACTCAGGTTTTAATGTTGCTGATTTGTCAGCTAGAGCTGCTAGTGCTTACTAGTGAACTTGGTTTGCCGTCATACACATGCTGCTGTGCTTAACCAATTCTGTGCTCAGCAGCTGTTGTCCGTCTTGCTTAAGTGATGTAAAACACATGACAAAACTTTAAAAAGACGACACAAAAAGGAAAGTGTGACAGGTTCTTTTGAGGATGCAGTATGTGTAAGCCTCATGTCATCTCTCTTTGTTTATCTTTCTCTCTCTATTACTCATTATTTGTGCTCTTTCTCTCACTATGTGTACATCCTTTCTTGTAAAGTTTGAAATTCGAACACTTGTTTCGACTTGTTTTTCAGTTCTTATTTAAAAATGTGCGCCCTACTTTGAAAGTGCATGACTAAGTTAATTGCTTTAACTAATCTTCCTTTAAAGTAATGTTCTGATCTAACCCTCCACCCTCCCATTAGTCATCTGTGTGTAACATCTACGGGCTTCTTATTTTGCATGAATAATTTGTTAGATATAATTTGCACCTGTTTACATTAGTCCTAACATCGGGAATATAAACTATACTCTGGTATTGAATAGTATTTTGTGTGTGTGTGTGTGTGTGTGTGTGTGTGTGTGTGTGTGTGTGTCTGCGTATGCAAACGCAGTTCCAAAAAAAGTTGAGACAGTAGGTAAAATGCCAAAAAACAAAAATCAGAAAGTTATTTGTAAGTGATTTGCCCTGCTTGCTTCAGCAAGAGAATGCAAGGCCACATTCTATGCATTTTACAACAGCGTGGCTTCATAGTAAGAGTGCAGGTGCTAGACTGCCCTGCCTGCAGTCCAGGCCTTACATTTAAACGTATGGCACATTATAAGGCACAATGTGATAAAGTGGTATAACAAGCAAGAATGGAAAAAATCCACTTTGACAGCAATTGTTGTACTCAGAACAAATAACAGTTGTTAAAAGGAAAAAGGAGTATACTCCATACTCTGTTCTCATATCAAAATCTTTCTCTCTCTCTCTCTCCTTGTCCAAGACCCTTCTTCTGAACTAAATCAAGACGTCATGCTTCAAGGGCCAGAGAACTCACCCATGTACAACTGCACAAGTGACCCTATTTTACCCAACGGGATTCTGGAGAGTTCTTTAATTTGTCTACCAGAAGAATTTTCAGGTGCACTCAGGTGTGCTCAGAGTTTACATGACTTACCTGAAGGTCCTCTGGGGAGTGTCCCCAGTGATGAATCCCTTCTGGGAATCATTCCAGAGGCATTTTCTCCTGATGCTGATATACCTACGCTGCAAGAGTTTCTTAATGATCCGAACATCCTGGAAGGGTTAAGTGGTCCTCTGGATCATTCCTTCCAAGAGCTGGTTTATCCTGTGAGCATCCCTTTGAGCCCCTGAACTTTGATTTTCTAATCTTTTTAATGCACTGAGTCTGAAAAGCTGCATTCACATATACAAAGGCTGATCAGTAATATAAAAACCTAGATTCAATAATCATGTATCAAGATAGCTCATTAGCACGGAGGACTATGATCCTCTATGTCAGTGCTTCTTAGTCCTGGTCCTGGAGTACCTTTGCACTAGTATTTTTTTTGTTTTCCCTGCTCACAGTACACCTGATACAATTAATCAGCTCGGAGATTAAATGTGGGAGGTGGTGTCCTGAGTTAGTTAGTAGTCACTATCCATCTTGACACCCAGGTGCCTTTTTCTAAAATCTTGCTTCATCAAAGTCACAAAAAATCTATCCACTGAACCACTCTACCTTCTCAGTTATTGTCTAGCAGTACTGCCTGGTGCCTAAACTTGTCATCAACAGTGAGCCTGTCTGAAATACTTGTCCAATAAAACCCATTTCTTTGCTGAAATGTTTTGGACAAAGACAGTTTCAAATTAGTAAGAAATGCTAGCATATAAAGATTTAGCGTATCAGATTCCGACACATTTTGTTTCTAGAAATGGGATAGGTCATTCTTGGGTAGACGACCAAAATCCAAGGCGATCCAGGAAAATCTTGGATGGGTTGCAAACCTACCATACACATGCATAGCAAGGTAGCTTGCACAATTTCTGGACATTATAAGATCAGAGTTAAAGCAGAACTAGGTGGTTGTTGTTTTTTTTTGTGTTTTTTGTTTTTTTTTATTAAATTTTAATAATTTAATTAATTTATTTTAATTAAAAGAAGTAGTGAGCTTGCACTGCTACAAGTCGACCTGTAAAGCCTAAAAAAAATGTTACCTAATGCTGCTTTAAATGAAAAATCACAGCATTTATCGTTAAAAGTTAAGTGTGTCAAGCTCAGTAGACTCAGACAGTGAACTAAACACACTAGTAGGGTAAAAATTCATTCTAAGTTCATTTTATTTTATTTAATGTTCTAGATTCACAAAACTTCTGCAAACCTTTCCGTACACTGTCACTGACTCAGTGATGAATGAAATGCTCTCTTTTCACAGCAAACATAATTGGTCTTTATATTTTGTGTGGCACAGTGACAGCTTAGTCACGCTGATGGTAAAATCAAAGAATGCACAGTTAAAGGCGAAGTCAGCATTATTTTCATTCTGTCTCACTACAGCAATGTATTGTTTGAGGAAGGAAATACAGAAAAGAGGAAGGAAGTAAAAGTGTGAAAAGTACAGTTAAGTACTTTGGGCCAATGAAGTGGACTATGAAGTCTCTTGTGAAAAGTGAACAGGTCCATATTTTTGCTTCCACCCAATTTGAGATGCATTTGGATTGAGCGAATGCGGGCCGTCTGAGGGTCCCTTTCCTGAGGGAAGACTGTGTCAGGTGTGTGGCAGTTGCAAATGGTTGCAGACCTGTTCACTCTGGAGAAGACAGGTAGATTGTAGTAGGATTTTCCCACTTCCAAGTTACCTAGAGGTTACCGGATCACCGTTGTGGATCTTTCCTACCCAATTTAACTGCATCAGCTAATTAAGAACCTTAAAATCCTTAAAAAGTTTAAAAAGGTTAGGTTACAGCTAAGGAAACGCTGAAATGTACGGGGCAGGGACACTCCAAGACCAAGATCTGGAAACTCTTTCCATGTAAATATAAAATGTTTTATTTATAGGTGATTTTAATTAACCTTAATTAAAAAAAAGAAATCAAAGCATTTATGACTGATTGATTAGCACAGCACTTATAACTCACCTGTCTGTACTCAGATTGACTCAGCTATGTATCTTATTGGCTTTGGTGGCAGCCAGCAAATAAATGTAAACATATTTGGTAAATCAAATGTAGATAAAACTGTGAAAGTTTATGCATACAGCACTTGTATCTGTGACTTGAGGTATCTAAGATTGTGTCCCTTGTTAGTTAGAGACATGTAGCCAGCACCTTTATATCACGCTGATCACTTTATTTTTGTTGCACTGCCTCCTATGTGAATGCTGCTTAAGATTCCAGTCATGACCTTTATCTCATATTCATCTTATTTGTCTGCATGCACTGTTCCTGACTCAAGCTTTCATGATGCATGACTTCAGTCCTCTTCTTTCTATACCTCTGTATATGTATATGAGTCTCTAGCTCCAATCCAGAATGTCCAAACCTGGATGTTTCCCATTCACCCTTTCTACTGCAGCAAT
This sequence comes from Piaractus mesopotamicus, assembly GCA_023558415.1. Lineage (NCBI taxonomy): Eukaryota > Metazoa > Chordata > Actinopteri > Characiformes > Serrasalmidae > Piaractus > Piaractus mesopotamicus. The sequence continues at coordinate 7,480 of JAILXH010287202.1, read as the reverse complement.
TCCTGATCCTTTCCTTCCTGTTTGACTTGCTCTCAATTACATATAGTTGAAATGTTACTTAAAAAGGAAATCTGTTTAATCTTTGATTGCAACTTTATTTGAATGTAGAGCTTAGTTAACAAACATTCGCACATTCCTGTAAGCAGTTGTTACTCCATAATTATAGGGCTAGTTCAGTGAATTTGTTAATGGATAGATATGTAACCTGACATCAGTCCTGAACTATCTGGACGTTTCAGTTATGACCTTAACAGTCAGTCAGACAAAAAGAGTTAATTACCAATTTCTTTCTTGTGAAAGAGGAGCCAGCAAAAAAAAAAAAATTAAAAAAATAAAAATAAATAAATAAAGGGGGAGCAATGATTTTATATTAAGAAAAAATATTAAATTTCAGTTATTTACTGAAACAAAAGAGTGTATTCCTTTCATTTTAATTGTCTCTGTCTTTATTTTCATGACAATGTTATTTTTCCTCATCAACTACTTTCGCACTGGGTAACCTTTATTCTTTAAATAAAGGAAAGTCCAACTCACGCGTGCTCGTCGTTTGCCAGATACATCAATGGAACCACATCACAAAAGTTAAACAGTTGAAGTTTTAATGATTAGTGGACACTGTTCTTATACTTTCAGCTGGGATTTAATGACTAAGTGATTTATGTATCATATTGAAACTAGTTCATATGTTAATGTAATTAGTATAATTAACATGTATTGGTTTTCAATTGATGAAATGCACATCTAGTAATGATTAGTGTTCACACTTTCAAGTATTTTTATTTAAGTCCACTTAGTCTCTTTTGTATGAAATGTTTTTGTAGGGGTACAAACACATAGTCCTGGAACTCTTTCGCTTTTGTTTTCTTGAGTCGCATCGTTTTCCGCTTATTATTATTATTCTACCCTAAAATAGTAAGGACAGCGAAGATCATAAGATGTAGAAACACTACATTTGCTAAACAAGCAGAGTATCCTACCCATTGCTCATGCAGGTGAATGGACATTGTGCAGCCTGATGGTGGCAGCATAGGCCAGCATTTTACATTTTACATTCACCTGTGAACTGCTCCTAGATTTTCCACCTGATCTTTTCCAAAATCGGTGTCAAGAGATCATTGCACGTATTTTTTTTTTATATGCACTCTACATGTGAATACACTGTTATGCAAACTCTGTTTAGTTAATTTATATATGAAGAGTTCATGTTCAGGGGAATTCTACTGACTCTTTAAAAAGTCTGCATAATTAACTCATTGAGATGTAAACAAAGTCGCTGAGAGTGGTTTGCTGTGAAATGTTTTATTGTATAGAAAATTAACGACTCAGATTTCTTTGCATTGGTGATGATGGGAACATGGGGTCGTAATTTCTGCAACACAAATACAGCAATTTTATTTTCTATCCCAAATGATTAAGGATGGCTGTCTACATGAATTGTTTTGTTGATGATGTTGATAATGATTAGGGGTAAATCAGAAAAAATATTCTTTGGATACTGTTTCGCCTTGCATGTACCTCTCCACCTTAAATGGATTAAAAATGTTTAAGGCCAAAACCTCATTGCAAAACTATCATAAAACAATGTCTCAGACATGTTAGGCAATAACTTTCTGTGAGGTGGTTTATAGAGGCATTAAACGCTTCAGATGACTGGTTCCTCTCATCGTCCCTGTGAACAATTCTGACTCAGTAAGTTTCTCAACAGCAGAGCATTTTGCACCAGACTGATCTGACTTTCTTTGTTGATGTCTTAAAGATCCTACAGAATTTTTTTAAAAGAAAAGATCCCCTTTAATAATTCCTTAAAACTACTAAATTATTAAATAGTTTGTTTTACAACTGTTTTTGTATCAACACTAAATGTTTGGGCTGTCAGGTCCAAGAAAGCCCAAATAGATTTGCAGTAGATGATAAGGCCCTGTGAAGAATGCCATAGGACGCTTGCTTATGGCTGCACACATCCAGCAGGGGGGGTTTTGGCTGATATTTCTTGTCCATAAAACAGCAAATATGAGACACCACTATTTAGCTTAAAGTCTTTTATTATCCCTTTTCAGGAGCACAGCACAGATTTAGATTTATATTTCCAACTGCAGAAAAAATATTTTTAATGAAATTCTGTGATTTAAGCATACAGTTAATAGATGCTAGAAGACTATACGGCTCCTTCAGCCCTAACCAGCTCACCTCTGCTTCACACTGAGCAGATCGGTGCTCTGCGTAGGACCTGAATTTAGCATGTCTTTACATTTGAAAATGGATTAGTTTCCTCAAAATTGAAAAAGTACAGAATTAAAACCAAATGCTAGGAGGCCAACGTTAGCCCACCAGTTATATATATTGTAGGGGAAAAACTGTTTACATTAAAGTGCTCTTTGTTTGCATTTTCATTTAAGCACAGAGCTTTGTAAACAAGCCTAAAACCTCTCTGGACGTCCTTAAAAGGTTTGCGAAGACATTGTCATCTCATCATCGAGTGTATCTGACCTGCCATTTTCCATTGAACTGACAGGCAGTGTGCTTTGCTGCCTCAGACTGATTTTAAGTAGATTTTACATCGCCCAGATCTTGAAAATGACACCAGCAGCAGAAGTTGGGAGTTCAGATTGAATCAGCTTGTGTTCTCAGGCACTGCTACTAACACCTAGTCCAGTGTAACATTTCTTATGTTCTCCACTTCAGCTGCCCTTGGAAAGTGCAGAAGTGTTCATCCCAGAAATGGTTGAAAGCCATTTAGAAGATGAGAACAGTGAGACGTACAGGTGCCACATCCGTTTGATTTATTGTGTTACTTAGAAAAATGCACCACAACCATGATTTTGCACCAATCTTGCATTTTGCACCAGTCTTGCATTTTGCATGTTTTCATCCTTTAGAATCTTGCTTCTGTCTTCTGTTCTGCAGGTTTCTTTGCCCTTATGCTGGTCAGTTTCAGTGCAAATTGACCAACCTTGTTTTTGACATGGAGGGGGAAGGGGTGGTTCTGTACAAAATAGTCTCCTGGGATACTCGTCTGTTGGATGGTTTAGGCCAGATGCAGCCTGCAGGACCCCTGTACGATATTGACTGCACTTAAGGTTCAGTCAGTTATCTGCACCTCCCACACTGCGAGATACTTCATGGTACATATTTTGGCCAGTGCTGATGCTGTTTTTTTGCTGACACTACTTGCACAATTTATTAAACTAAATGGAAAAGGGGTTTTCTGAATCAGCTAAACAAGAAGAAAGACTTTGTAGAAACCCTGTCATTATATTTGTTGTCACATCCCAGTTGAGAGCTAGTCTGATAGTTTTGTGCCACATGAAGGCAGTGTAAAGCTTAATGTATTGTTTGTGAATGGACTGTAAATTTTATTCTTAATATTTTCCAGAGAAAAATCCAGTTGAGCAGTCTGTGGCACATTTCACTAGTGACAATATAGAGATCATGCCACCAGTAAGAGTGACAGACACGCATGTGGTTATTAGCATCCAAAGCCTCTCTCTTTTTGGCCTCCTAAAAAACATGATATTTGATGCCAGTCCCATCAGTGCCCAAGTGCTACTGTTCCACAAAGAAATGCCTGGCAGGAAAAAACTGCACATCCACTTGTTGCCAGTAAACGTACCAGTTGAAGAGGTAATCAGCATTTTATAATAGTTTATTCTACAGTCATGTGTGTATGAGCAATGATGAAAAACGACTCTTATTTCTTGATTACTAGTGTTTTCCTTGAACCTCCTGGCTCTAACAATTCTAACTAACCATTTCCTGTCACTAAAGGTAGGAAAAAGGCACAAAGGCAGCATATATTTTGAGACAAGCTCCACATGCCAACTGGCCCCTGGCAGAAAATACAAACTGTCCTGTGAACCTTATGTGTCTCAGCCAAAGGTAAACAACAGACTATGTAACTGTAACAAAATCTTCAAAGCTTTATAATATTTACACATTTGAACATGCACTGTCTCTGACATGTTGTTTTCTTAGGTTGGCAGATTTGACTATGACTACGGCCCCAACTATCATCCCACATTTGTGGTGTTCCTTCATGCTGACTATCTTACTGTAAGTCTTATGGATGAAGTTGGCACTGAGGTTTGGGAGCCACATGATGTCTTTCTTACCGGTAAAAAAGCTGGTGAAATAAGTAAGTTTTTCTCTGAAAACGTGCTGTACCGAAATTTCAAGCAGTGGGCTGTGATGGAAACTACCTTAAAAATGTGAACAACATTATTCATTTTCAGAGCGTCTCGTAAATACTCTTTGTGGATGAAGTTACAAAAGAAATCCACTAGAAATCTGTCGGGTCATCAAGTTCATGTGTAAATACTTCAAATGTTAAAAAACTTCAGCTATATTTTAGTGGCACACTGCATGTTCTATGATTATGCTGTTTCTAATAGTGTCATCTGCTGATTAGTTTTAAAACCAGTGACAACCAATTAACATATGCAGTAAGAAAAAAATACTCATTTGCTCTTTTTGTTGATGCAGAGCAATGATTTGGAAACCCAAGGCCAGTGGTCACCAACCCTGCTCCTGGAGATCTACCTTCCTGCAGAGTTCAGCTCCAGCCCTAATCAACCCCACCTGATCAATTTAATTATTGCCTTCAGAAGTCCTTGATTAGCTGAAGGAGGTGTGTTAGATTAGGGTTGGAAGTGAAACCTGCCTCGATGGTAGATCTCCTGGAACAGGGTTGGTGACCACTGCCCTAAGCAGTTGCCTATTTTGCCTATAGCTCACACTGGCCCTGCAGTTTTTACTATTTCATTGCCAATTAACGTTGAGGAAAGATTGTGGAAATACATTTGAAGGTGCTCATGTACAAAACTTTGTACTCACTAAAAAGTCATTGTAGGCAATTAACCCAGTTTGATTGCTTCAGGTCACAGCACAGAGACAGCCCTGCTCAGAGTGGACACAGGTATGACGTTTTACTTAATAAACTATAGTTTTCTCTGATTTAACAGAGGGTTTAACATTTCTGCCTATTTATCTCCCCAATGTTATGCAGTACTAATTCCCACTTGCTGTCGTGATTGGCCACCAGCACAGTAGTTAAACAGTGAGACAGGAACTGAACCATTTTTTCCCACACACTGACAGCATACAGCATGGGTTTATAGTTATAATGGAAAGTCTATAAAATTTGTACTTTGGTATGCTTTTGAAAGAATGCTTTAAATGTGGTTTGATTTGTATTTTATTCTTTGTTTGAATTTCAGGGGCTGAGTTTATAGATAAACACAGAGAAAAGCTCATTCAGAGAGTTTCCTCAGTAATGGAGATTGCAGACTGCCTAAAAAGCAAAAATATGATTAGTGATGAAGACTACAGTAAAGTACAAGGTAGAGAAACTTCCCGGGAGAAAATGAGAATCATATACACAGTTATTCAGTCAGGAGGAAGAGCTGTGAAAGCAGAATTCTATAAACTTCTTAAAGAGAAGCACCCTTACTTAGTGGATGACTTGGTATCTGGATCCAGTAAGATGTAACAGATCTTTAAAGAAAACGTCAACCATCTGAAGGTGTGAACTGTCAGAGAAGTCGATTGTGGAGGCAGTCTCACCACTGTCACAAGCTCATTTGAGATGGTGCTAAGATTTACATAATCTATGCACTTCAATATTTTCTAGTCTGAGGACAAACTAATCCAGGAACTAACTGTATTTTTGCCCTTTCTGTGTTTGTAAGACATGAAAAGTTATTATGAATTATGAATGTGATGATCCAATTCACAGTGCTTTCATTTACTGTACAACAATGATTGATAACCACATATCTCAGAAATGTTTCTTTTATTAATAGTTATGTTTCATGTTTTATTATTCATATGGTATTGATTGTTATTACTGTAGATTAACTGGAAAGCCTTTTGTTCTTTGCCCATTATTTGTCTTTTATGTGCTAAAAGACTCCATATTGGCTCATAAACAAAAAACAGCATCAAAGTCCAAGCATTGTTTGTTTGATTAATTTGTTTTTTGAACCATTAAATTAAAAAAAACATGTATATCATGTGTAATGTAATGTCAGAATAAGAACCGAGCACATTTTCTGTCGAAGAAACATACATTTGAGCAAACTGAATTTGATTTGGAGTATTTCTGTTAGGTCAGTGATTTGATGTTATGATGACGAGCTGTTGTAGTTGAGTGCAGCGTTTGTGTTTCAGTTCATATCTTTTAAGAATTTTGTGGATTGTATTTTGTCCTATGACAGCAATGCCAATAGACCCTTTTCACATGAAACGGATGTGCGTAAACGCTGGGTAAAAGAAATTCTGCCTTACGGACAGTTACTAACCTAATCTTTCATGAAGATTCTGACATTCACCAGTGTTTTCTTATTTGGGATTTGTTCTCAGGTAAGAACAGAATCTACACACACTCAAGAGCACAAAGGTGTGAACAATTCTGAGGTTTAAGAACATTTTATTTCATTTCATTTAGGCATTTTATCTACATCACATTAATCACATGTTCTTAAACTACGTCAGATTCTTAGGACTCTTAGAAGTTGTGTGTTAGCGTAACCATTTCCAAACATCTCCTCAAGGAAGCCCATTTTTTTGCCACCATCCAGCATTTAGTTTAGCTAATCAATCCATCATTTATTTAAATCAGATATGCTGCTGATGGACTTAAATATAAGCAAATGCTGGAGCTCACAGAGAAATCAGACACCAGACCTGCGTTCTCCTAACCAACATATCAATACTTTTTTAAAAAACAACATCATCTTACTTTTTACTGTTTTCATGTTCATTTGTACTTATTTTAATGTTATGTAATGTTCTTACTAGCAAAAGCTCACTTACTGCCAAGATAAATGGTTTAAAGTTTTTTCTTGGCTGCCTCTGACTTTTGCTACTGTCTGGCACAATGTATTGCGTTACATTCTCAGTCGCTTTAACCACTTTTTTCTATATTTGTTTGGGTGGAGAGTGATCTATGTGGGGTAACTGTGTAGCTTTGTGATTAACGTTATAGTCCATATGTGTTATTATACTAATCTATGTTTACAGCAATGCTAGGTTGTTTACAGTTCTCTTCTGTGATTTTGTGGCTCCAGTCCTGTGTTTTTATTTGCGAGGCCTAGTTTTGGCTCAAGATGCTTCCATGTGACTGTGGACAAGCTGCATAAAAGTCAGTGCTCACAGCAGAAGACAGTGACGTTTGAACTTTGTAAGACATTACAGGCAGCAAGGCAGATTCCTGTGTCATGTGCGTGCTGTACACATACTCCAGGCTAGGGCATTTCCTGTGTTACGCCTTGGAACGTCATAGCAGACTGCAGTGCTGTCAGTGCCTGTCTCGACTTGTGAAATACAGGAGTTATCACTGTTACATAATTTGTTGTTGTTATTGTTGTTGTTTTGTTTACAATTTTCATATATATATATAATAAAAAACATATATATATTATATATATATATTATATATATAATATAAACATATATATATATATATATATATAAAAATATATAT
>JAILXH010287174.1:4754-16513 GCA_023558415.1 Piaractus mesopotamicus | reverse complement strand
CACCCCCATACCATGACAGATGTTGGCTTTTACACCTTGTCTGATTTTGGATGATTAAAGTCTGGATGGTCTCTTTCTTCTTTGGCATGGAAAACTTGACATCTGCTTTTCCCAACAACAAGCCGAAGCGTGGTCTCTTCTGACCACAGCACACATTTCCACTGTCCTTCGAACCATCTGAGATGAGCTCGGGCTCAGAGAACTCTGTCGTTTCTGCATAGAATTGATGTATGGCTTTCTTCTTGTGTCAAAGATTTTCAAGCTGCATTTGTTGATGTAGGGGCAGACTGTGTGAAGAGAAGCCCATGTAGCATGACGGTTTCTCATGCAATGCCGTCTAAGGGTTCAAAGGTGACATTCAACAGTTGTTTCTGGCCTTGCCCTACACAGACTGAGATTTATCTGGATTCCCTGAATCTTTTCACAATATTATGCATAGTTCTTTGCAGTCTTGCATTGATAAATGTTCTTTTTGAACTGTTTGACAATTCTCTCATGAAGTCTGGCCAAAATTGATTACCCCCTTATGTACCCAGTCATGATACCCTCAGCTGTTACCAGTTCATCTGCTTATTGTGGAATGTTACACAATGGTGTAACTTGATCATTCTATAAACATATTACTCTTTTTCGGACTGTTCCAACTTTTTTGAGTGTGTTGCAGGCATCAAATTCATAATTTCCTTGTATTTACAAAATACAAGCAAGCTGGTCTGGCAAAACATCAAATTTTATTTCTTTATAATTTGTCAGTTGAAGAGAATTATCAAATCACAGATTCTTGTTTTTATTGCATTTTAAAAAAAGTTCCAACTTTACCAGAAATGGAGTTCATACTTCACAGTATGCTTTTCCTTATTTCCATTATTATTGTGATATATGGGGAGAAATATTTATGACATTTTTCAACAGGGCGATATGGTACACTACAGTACAGAATTTGGTTTTATGTGAGTCACAGACAGCAATTCTGGCTGGCTAGTGTTTTTTTTTTTTTTTTTGTTTTGTTTTTTAATGACAGTCACCCAACTCCAGTGAAACAGCATGATGATTCTGTAATGATTGTGTTTTGCCATTACTTGCTCCACACATACATTCCAGTCAGTACACTTGGCTCCTCAGACAGAACGGTAACCAAATTCAGCACGGATACTCAGGTACGGTTCACTTGGCAGTGAAAATACCTGATTCTGGATTTGTAAGTGTTCCGTACCGCACATGGTGGAAAAATGGCACCAGTTTACTAAACAGACTTGCCTCATGAATTCAGACACTGGCTGATCGTAAAGTAAGATTCATTGTTTGAGTGAAGCTGAAGTTGGCTTTGAAAGGGTACGATTATCCTCTGTAATCAAATTTGCAATCTTTGAATATAGAATATTTTTCTCATAAATATATTTCTTACACATAATGTCTATAAGGCTTGTAGTATTTTTGTTTACTTTGTGATGTTTGTTCTTTGCATGGACATCATGGTGCTTGAACGCTGATTATTCCTTCAGAAAGTTTTTGGTCACAGCCTCACAGACATGGGTATAAAGTTTGAAAAGTGCAGGAGACAAAGTCTGAGAAAAAGAACAAAATTAGATTAGTCTCATTCTGGTCCATGATTGCAGTAAGCTACAACAGCTGCCAGTCAGTGTTTTTGAGCAGCATGATGAGCAGCAGGCAGTAATCGCATTAGGGTCTTCATGTGCACTGTAGAAGACACAGACTAGAAACCCACACTTGACACTTGGAGAAAAATGGCAGACATATGTAATGCTGCCCTAAAACACAAACAGGGATCATTTTGGTCACAGCCTGAGTGTATCATAACCATTGTTAGTACTTCTGGAACACTGAACAAAAAGATTTAGACTGATTACAAATAGCCTGTAAACAACAACTACCAATGAACAGTAACTGCAACTGCATAGTAACAAGACGTTGATTGGATGTTGGTCAATTATGCCATTTTTTAGTTTTATTTATTTCTTTAAAGCTTGTTTTTCTTCCAATTCTATCTTAATTTGTGAATTTTTGCTAAATATTAGAATAAATACAAATAAACAATACATTGTGAGAGTGTGTGTGTTGTCTTAACCATTTCCAAAGCTCTCCTTAAAAAGGTCCAGTATTTGCAGTTACCATTCAGTACCTAGTTCAGCTAATCAATCCTTCATTAAATTATTTTTTAAGCCATTGTACTAATAGTTTTTCATTGCCAAACCTAAATATGGTACTTTTAGTGCACAATTTGTATTTATTGAGTTAAACATATTGGAGAAAAAAACAAAAAATAAGCCACAATTTGTGTTTTCTTTATTTTTCAAAAATAATGTGGTAAATTAAGCAAATACACAGTAACTTATTTTCAGTTCCAAATCAAAAAAACATGTTATTTAACCAAGGGTGCCCAAACTTTTGCATACAATTGTATTATGTTTTCTAAAAGTGTACATGTGACATAAAAGTGCCTTTGAGAGATACAGATACAGTCTGAAAATCTGGTTCTACCTGCACTCAGACAGTTCTCATTTTGACCTCCATTTCAGAAAAACAAACATGATTCTGTTCGTTGTGTAAACCACATTTAAGCTGATGGACTTCAGAGCGCGGGCTGAGAAAGCGTATATACAGGCGTCCAGTTTCACGTCCATAAATCCGGGCTCCCCTGCAGAGGGGGATGAAACTACCTCCTATAGGGCTGGTATGGACAGGGAAAAAGCGCCTCATATATCATATCAGCACAAAGTGCTCCCTGCAGTCCAGGTTAAGAGATATATCCTCTTGTCTTACTGCGCCAGGGTCGTTACATGGTCCAGCAGAGGCCCATTCCCTCATATCTCCCGTTTGTTACTGTGCTGGATCAGTGTCTGAACTACTTTAGCACCAAGTGGAAATTTTACAAGAAGTGTCGTCAGCATTCATGACCTGTCCAGCCCAATACATGTACAGTCTACCTACTGCTTGCTACTGGGAAATAGAACGATATGACCACAAATGATTTTGCTCTTTGAATGAATTGTCAAAAAAGATGACTGTCACTTTGCATGATAAAAGAAAGCTTCCACATGTAAACGAAAGGTAAAATTAGCAATATGGATCAAACTGTGAGGAATAGTCAGCTCTGTTGCCAAAATTCATGTTCTTGTATAATCAGTACTGCATATTCACAGGCAGAGATCTAAACGAAGATGCACCAGTAATGTGGTGCAAATGTATTCAGACAGCCCTTTTAATTAGTGAATTCTGCTACTTTAGTGCACCTATTTCTGATCCAGGTGTTCACTTGCGCACACAGCTTGTATAATCTCCATAGAAAAGCATTTCCAATAGAACGGGACACTCTGGAGCAGCAGCACATGAGCCTAAGGTCACCATGCCCAATGGCAAGTATCAGAGGGACATACAGCCGCCCCCCCAGCTTTGGTCTGGTGCATTGAAAATGTGTTCTCTGGAGTGATGGAGCACCATTTAATACCTTTGGGATGAGTTGTAGTGGCGTTTGTGATTAAGAACTAATCATCCAACATCAGTATCTGACATCACAAATGTTCTTGTGCCTGAATGCAATCAAAGACTTCACAGAAGAGTTTGTTAGTGCAGCAAAGTGGGGCCAAACCCCCTGTTAATATCCTTGATTTCAGAAGAAGTGCTGGATGAGCAAATATCTATGAACGTTTGGAGATATAGTACATGTTTAAAGGTGCAAAAATAATGAACGCTTGAGTAAATGAGGAAAGAAATCATATGAAAGCAAATTCTTCAAATCGCTGCACTGCCTGGATCAGTGTCTGAACTACTTTAGCACCAAGTGGAAATTTTATTAGAAGTGTCATCAGCATTCATGACCTGTCCAGCCTAATACATGTACAGTCTACCTACAGCTTACAGCCTGGAAATGATGTGGTGGGACAAAAATAGTAACTTTTTTACTATTTTTACAGGCAAAAAAGTGATTATGCGTTCCATAAGCCAACGCTGTTACAAATGCCAAGGAAACACATCAATCACCACTAACTGATCCAGACACGGGTAGCAATCAGGCAAAGCACTTCCAACATAAGTCTGAGTACAAGCCAGCAGACAGACCAAACTGGACAGGTGAATCGAGGTCAGAAGGTCGACCCTGAATGTATAAGTTCTGTAGCATTTAGTTGCTAAGAATCAACACCAACTTGCCCTCAAATCTTAAGCACTGAAGTTTTTCATCTACTCTTTTGCATCTGTAGTGTACATTCAGTTACCACAGACAGTAAAAGCCACTTAAATAGTTCTTGCATCTTTCCACTGGCTTCTTATTATAAGCATGTTTAGAGTCAACAGTTTTCTGTCCTTTTCAGATCGAGACATGGTAGAAAAACCTAGTCTCTTTAAAAAGAATTTTAGAAAACTAATTACAAAATACAAGCATAAATGCTCCTACATATGACATTATTTATATTTCACACATAGTTTCGAACAAATCCTGTAAAAAAAAACAGTAAAAAGTCTGGGAGCAAATGCGCCAGTAGAACACTGTTATTCAACAGTTATTCCATGAAAAACCTTTCAGTGAATTATTTATTTATTGGTTTTTATCCAGTTTTTCCACACCACGTAATAAAGACTCCCTGGATCACACATTGCTGCTACCGTGTGCTCTCTTGGACTCCAGGCCATGGAAGGCATTGCCAGGATTTCAACTCACAATCTCCCAATGATGGCTTGAACCCTAGATACTTGCAATGGTCAGAAGCATGAATGCTGTTATTGGGAGCTGTTAAATTTATTGACAGTTATTTAATCTCTAGATATTTCTGTGAATTGACATGAAACAAGAAACAATCCCATTCAATCTTTAACCAGTGTGATATATTTTTTTCTCTAATTTATAAAAAAAGAGGAAAATCATGTGAAATGTACAGCACTTTGTGACTTTTTTCAGTGTAAAGTTCATTTTGTTACTTGTAAAAGCCCAATAAAACACATAAGCATACAGCTCCGAGAGCACAAACAATTCCAAGTGCTTTATTAATACAGACCAAAGGGCATGATATGCAACTCCTCGTAATATCTAATAAAAGTGGATTTGAACAATCTGCATCAGCAGAAGGAGTTAAAAACTTGGAACTCTCAGTGTGTGAAATATCTACTTTATAAGACATGTCTTTATCTTACAAAATACTTCAGTGAGAGAAGGAGAAACATGTGAAATATGCAGAAAGAAAAACAGTAAGTAGCTGTCCGAACGGCAAAATAGGAATGGGCATGGCAGGTCTTCACACCTCTGGTTTATTTTTCTTTCTCACCGTAAGCAGGGTGGGCGAGGGAGGGAGGGCGAGAGGGAAAGAGAGGGAGAGAGCACAGGAAGAGGTGATGAAAAGGGCCATCTGGCCAGGGAGCTGTTGTATATCAGCATATTAATCCTCTATCCCAGAGTGATGAGTAGGAGTGAGAGAGAGGGAACGGCGACAGAGGAAAAGAAGATTATGCATGCCTTACGCCATTGCTCTTTCAATCGCCAAGGAAACAGATCAATCACCGGTAACTGATCTAGACACAAGGCAAAGTGCTTACAAGATGAGTCTGAGTACAGTTCAACAGAGGCTCCACGGTACAGAGGTTAATTGTGGTCACTGAGAATGTGGATTCAGAATATGCAAGTGTTGCAATGTACACCTGCATTTGTACCCTATCACGCTGACATTTGATTCACTGAGACTTTGTGAAGCTCTTGTAGTTCTGACAGTTTTACAGCGAAATAGTGTTTATCTTTCCTCTCAAACAATGGTAGACATAACAAGTCCAACATTTGGAGGCTGTTTTTCTAATTAGAATATATTCATGTCTCTAAGATCCTAGTAAGTGTATTCTGAAGCCAGTGGCGTAGCCAGAGTTTTATTTTAGGGGGCCTGCTTACAGGTTAGCGGGCCAGCTAGCAAGTACTAAGGCCCAGAGACATCAGTATAGTGAGAATAACGTCCACCAGCCAGCCAACTTCATTATACTGAAAAACACACGCACAGTGGTTTACCTCACATTTTTCTGACTGACATGAGTTACTGTGACAAAGCATCCCACAGTGAGTATTGGCTAATTAACCAGTGTTGTACCTTTTACAACACTAGATTTAGCTGTATGTGGAGAATGGTTGAAGACTGCAGTGTCGTTCTTGCTTTTTCATAGTAACTTAGTTTTCTTTACCAAGAGCAAGTACTACTTCTTGCTACAAGTAGCCTATAGGAACAAGCACAGCTTAACTCCCTAAGCTCAGCTTAGTTCCCATAATCAGGAGAAACTGTGGAGCAGGCTAATGCTGTGTTTGCATGTTGGTGTTAAAAAAAAAAAAGCCTCTTTCAATGCATGACAGGCTGCAGCCATGTAAACGCTACCAAAGCAATAGTGTCTGCCAATAACTGATGATGTACAGAGAGCTCAGTTTCATTTATTCTTGGTGGAAAAAAATCTGGAGAATGCAAAAAAACAGCATATTTGCTCATAACAATTTCACAGAAATCTGGCAGGGCCTGGCTTTCAAGTAGGGTGGCCTAGGGTCAAGTGGGATGGCCCTCAGGTCCCATTGACTACACCCCTGTCCGATGCTTACACTGAGCAGATTCATTATTGGTCATGGTGATGAGTGATGTTGATAGGCAAAGACATTCTTACAGCAAAGATTTAGAGTTTTTAGTAAATGAGGAAATAACTATGATGCATTACAACCATGTTGACAATGTTTAAGCCCTTAAAATCACAGACTTAATTCATCCAAAGGCTTAATATTAAGTAAATAAATGAACTAGACTGTAGACTAGCTGAGTTATTTTTACATTGTAGAGGTGTGTAATAAAAGTTTAGACATTTCCACTTAAGAGGTTAAGTATATTTTTTTGTTACATAGTCTTCCTTTCTGAACTAAGGGTCTGGATAAGGGAAAATAATAGACCACTGAGGGAGGAAAATGTTGTCCACCGACCACTGAAAACCACAGAAAAATTTACAAGCTGGAGACAGCCCAAGCTGCCTCAGAGGTCATATGGATGACCTCTTTGTGGCCACAAAGAGTCTGAGTGCACTTTGGACAAGGGTCAAGTCCTAGCTCTTTCTCATCCTGACATCTCTACAACCTTAGAGGTCTTAAGACAGTTAAACGGTCCTAAATTTTCTCAAAAAAAATACTTTAGCTCTTTTATTTTATCCAGCAGCAGTGATGCTGTACTGCATAAATAATTACAGTGTGATATAAAGGCCAGTCAGCATTTTCCCACAGTGGAGTAAAGGGGAAAGATAACTTTGGCATCTTCTGCATCCCTGGCTCTCCAAACTCCATGTTCCCCTTTCATATCACCCTGTCTCTCTTACCCAGCTTTGGCTGCGGATCCACACCAGGTCCCTCTATGATTATAAACCTGCTCAGATTTTCACCTGCTGAGACTATGAAACTTAAACTGGCAGTAAAAAAAACACAACTCAGGGTATATTACTGCAGGCCGCCCTGTAGGATGAAGCATAAAACATAAAACACGGCCCTCTGCCCTCCTACCTCACTCGGTTCTTATCAGGAGGTGATGCTGTGTATGAGAGGGAGTCTTGGGGCAGTATTAAGCATATCCATAGCAATCTGAGTGGCCTGCCTGGACCATGCCTTATACCTCTGCAAATCTATCATCCTCCCAATTTTTTATGAGGAGAGAGAAGGATAGAGCTGTACTCTATAAAAGTTATTTTAAAAGGTTTTCCCCCCTGTCCCTGGCATGTAGGAGCGGCAGCGAAGCATGTAATCGTAACACCATGTCCGAGGCTGGAGAGAGCTCACAGGCCAAATTGTCTGTGTCATCGCCCGTGCCTGGCTGTGAAATACTAGGGCTGACATCATCGCCCCTCACAGAGGGAGGCAAGAGTGGCCTGGGAGGGGGCTGCAAGGCGAGGAAGGAGGCTTTGAGTGAGTCTAGTATGTGTCGGTCGCGGGAAGGTTGCAACAGAGAACGCTGGGTCTGTTCAAATCGTTACGTCGTATTCCCCTGATGGGCATTTAAAATTATTACCTGTTCCTTTTGCCCTTTAAATGTTGTTTCCACTCTCTTCCCTCCTCTCTTCTTTAGTCTTCTCCCATCTTTCTATTTGTTACTTTTATGCCACTGAGCTGTCCAGGTCTGGATGTAGCAGAAGTGTCTTAGATCTGCTTCCTTCCAGGAATGCCAAAGAGCGAAATGCCTGCGCAGTAAGGGTGTAACAGTTATGTCTACGGTCATATGCAAAAGTTTGGGCATCCTTGGTCAAATTTCATGTTTTGATGATTATGTAAATGTATATATGTTAACCCTTTAAAATTCCAGGCTTATTATAGACTATACCTTATTATTTAGCAAGTACATGGACCACAATGCAAACTGTGTGAGTTATTCTTAGGTTATAGAAGTGTGTAGTAAAACTTAGGATCTGGACATTTAAGGGGTTTATTTTGCAGAAGTATGCAAAGGTTTGGGCAACCCTGGTCAAATTACATGTTCTGTTGATATTTTATTCATTGACACCCTTTACAGAGAACACACTTCTAGACATTTAAATGCACAATTACTGTTTATTTGCTGAATTTAAAATGAAAATAAAATGTGGCCTGTGCAAATGTCTTTATTGTTTTATTTTTTCCAATATGTTAAATTTAGAAAACAAATATAAATTGTGCACTAATCTTGGAGAAAAAATGCTTATTTAGCATTTTTATGTTTTTATATTTATGTTTGTTGACTGTTGAGGATGTGATAACAGAATAAGTGCATAAATAAATAAATGCAATTATATATACAATATTAATGCAATTGTAATTATATATAATATATAATAAACACACACAAAGAGCATATTAAAAAAATAATTAAATCAAAAATTACCTTCCAACAGTCAGTCATTCTTTTGATATCTTTCGCAGAAACCAAAAAAAGTGACCCAGAGCACATATTTTAACTGTGCTTTGGTGACATGTTGATGCTGATATTTCAGTTTAAGGAGGCTAAAAGTGCTATGTAATGCTATATAATGTTCTATATGAGGCAGTCTATGATTTCTGTATTGTTTACAGCCCAGTTGCACTGAGCACATGCTACTTTGCAGTCTTTGTGTTTAAAAGAAAACATGCATTATTGTGAACGAACCCAATCTGTGTAGTGTATAATTGGAGCTCTGAGTCAAGACATTTTAACACATAAAATATCAAAAATTGAATAAAAAAAAAAGCAGAATCAAAAATCTATTGAATCTGAAAATGTGTGTATTGTTACACTCCTACTGTGTAACCCTTGACCCAAAGAATTCAATACGTTTAGAGAAGTGATGAAAGAGAATCTGTCTCCATCTAAGATTTCATGATCCTTGAAAAGTGGAACTAAAAGTGGTAGTGGAACCGAAAGCTGATGACACTTACTATGATGGGAAGGGCCTTCTGAGATCCCTGCTGATGGCCGCTTTCACAAGTTTGCTTTGTAGGCCGGTGTCAGCTGTGGCGGCCAAGCACCCGTGTCCATGACGACTGACTCCTTTCCCCCCCTTTTAAGTCGGTGACACATAAAATATGGCTGGGATCAACTGCACCTGACCCGCTGGGAAATAGCCAGAGAGAGAAAAGTATTAGACATGACCTTGACTTTCAGATGTAAATACATTTCACTGAAGACCAACACACACACACACACACACACGTGGCAGTATCTCTTTGCCACGTCTCGTCCCCTATTTGAAACCTGACCAAAAGACTGACCACGTTTGGACACTCAATAAGTAATCAAATAAATTAGGATTCTATTTATACTCCTTACGCCCTACTTTATGATGACTACGACTAAGTGACAAACTTCTCAGACCGCTAGTTAAATTTCAGCTGTCTGCCGAGGTCCTGTCCAACTGGAGATGCACATCCAGCTTCATTGCTCTATGGTGTCTGTTACATTCTGGACGACCTGCTTAGCCATTGGTTTTAATTCGGACCCCCTGCTGTTCTACATAGCAGTCTAATTTTCAACAGTGATTCCACCCTGCAGCACTCAAGCCACAGTCAAATTTCACCACCATGCTGTCTCCTCTATCCAGGAATGTAATTAAAGAGGGATTAATGACATGTGTGAATCAGTGAAGAGAGACACACTTGAGATAAACATCGTAATAAACTATCTTTTGAATCGGACAAGATTTTAAATGACCTAAAGTCAAACCCAGTGAGTCTGCCATGACGGTATCATACACTATATATCCAAAAATATGTAGACACCTCTTTATCCGTTTCTTCTGAAATCAGTTAATTAGGAATTGGTGAGGAAATTTTCTTCCTCTTTGCTGAAGTGAGTCTTCTGGGAAGGCTTTACACTAGATGTTGGAACATTGCTGTGACGATTGTGTCTAAAGAGCATTAGTGGGGTCAGATACTGATGTTGGATGATTAGTTCTGAATACCACTCTAATTCTTGCACTGGGCAAGACTGTAAGCTCATGAAACAATTATCCTAATCCTACACAATCAATAAGACAGCTAAACCATCTGTGGTGTCTTGATTTGCTGATATTTTATGAAACTCTCTTTTAACTAATGCAAGTGTCTGTCTACAAGTGAATAATGTGAATTCTATCTAGAACAAAATCTGCAGAAATATCTCTCTTTGATAAATTAGCACTAAATGTCAATTGCAGCCTTTTATATCGGCCTTATCAATCTTCTCGGGGTGAGACAAGCACATTTAACAGTGTCTCTTCCTCAACCATCATTCATCTGGCTTTTCTCTGTTCTCGTCCCTTGTTCTGACTAAGCTCTGGCCAGCTGCTCTGAATTACCTGCCAGTATTAGCAAAAGTCCCCTTGAGAATTTGAACGAGCAAGGATTTCGTGTGGGTTCCGTGTTGCCTCAACTCATTTTCTTCTGCTTCACTCCATTATGATAGAATCCACTACACATTTACGGGAATTTTCCAGAACAGTCCTAAAGCTTAGCTTTACTACTGCAGGCCTGAAAAATTAGGATCTTAGTAATTATGTTGAAAAGGAATAAAATAAAATTCTTCATAGGACAAATTTTAGTTTAGGTTTGCAAAATTCTGATTGACACACCCCTCAGCCAGTTATCCCTCCTGTTACCTTCAAAATTATCAACATCTTTAATCCTTGACGTCAATTTGCCCCCAGCAATTTAAACCTCTGCAAAATTTTTCTACTCCCACGTTATATGAACTGTCAGTGGTTCTAGTGGCACTACTACAGGTATGGTTATGTTAGGTTAGGGCCCTAAAGCAGAGGGAGGTTTTTGTGAAGATTATAAAATTGCATGTTATAGTGACTTCAATATCATCCACAACCAAAACAAATGTGTTTAAAATATTAAAAGTATTATGTTTTATATATATATAAACAGCTTGAGGTCAAACTGACCCCAAAGAACACCATACAAAATGTGTACAGGACATTGAACACATATTACCATATTAACTGTGTGTTTACCCAGTTGTCCCCATTAAATTAGGCAGAATC
The DNA here is from genome assembly GCA_023558415.1 of Piaractus mesopotamicus. Lineage (NCBI taxonomy): Eukaryota > Metazoa > Chordata > Actinopteri > Characiformes > Serrasalmidae > Piaractus > Piaractus mesopotamicus. Next base: position 5,038 of record JAILXH010287174.1, on the reverse strand, counting down.
ATTAACTTGAAGCAAAAAATGTCAATCATTTACACCCCATTTTCAAAAAAGTTGGGACACTGTGCAAAATGTAAATAAAAACAAAGCGCAATGATGTGCAAATTATTTAAACCCTATATTTAATTGAAAATAGTACAACATATCAAATGTTGAAACTGAGAAATTTTATTGATTTTTTAAAAATATGTGCCCATTTTGAATTTGATGCCAACAACACGTTCCAAAAAAGGTGGGACAAGAGCAACAAAAGGCTGGTGAAGTTGACTAATACTAAAAGAACATAT
>JAILXH010287143.1:17470-37497 GCA_023558415.1 Piaractus mesopotamicus | reverse complement strand
GTCTGTTTTAATCGACTACATACTACAGATGAGGCAGATAGAAATGTGGTTGTAAAATGTTGGAGTGTTACTTTGAACATCATGTTTTTTGCTGTTTCTCAAGGGTCTGACTGGTGTTCCTGGACTCCTAGGACCGGAAGGAAAAATTGGACCTCAGGTAAGTCATTATGTCAAGTTGAATAAACTCATAAATGAACTCATAATTAATTAGTTCAATAGCTCAGTTATGAATGGAGTGGAAATTGAAAAAAGAAAATGTTTTAAAGATACAATAGAACTTATGACATGCTAATGTAATGACTAGGACTAAGTAGTATTAAGAAATGAATGCATTATAACTTGAATGACTGGAAGATGATGACGTCAAGTGATCCCTCAAACCAGTTTACCCTGTGATAAAGTTAGTCAGGTTTATAAGTATAGTGCAAACAGCATCAATGGATTCCAGCATGGCACTGATAGTCTAGATTAGATAGGGCTGTAATAAGTGCTACTGAAGATTTCAGTGTGTGAGTTATGAACTGTTCTGTGCAGGGAGCCCCAGGAGATGATGGTCATCCTGGTACTGCTGGGTCCACTGGTGTCAGAGGGCTTGCAGGGTCCATGGGTCTGCCTGGTCCAAAAGGCTTCAGTGTAATCCACCATCACCTTTACAAAACTTGTTTGATCCTGTAGACTGGTTTATTATATTCAACCCAAGAAACTTGTAATAAGTTTATAATAATATGATTGCGATATATACAACTTTGGTATGAGAATGCAAGTTTTGACTCATCTGTCTGTAGTTATCTCTATTTCACATTTGAGCTTTAGTTAACTGAGATGTTTGTTTTTGATATGCAGGGTGATCCAGGAAAAGCAGGAGAGGTTGGATCCGCTGGAGTTCCAGGACAGAGAGTGAGTATTAAGTATTGTCATTAATCACAGCATTAGTGACTTTACCTTCATGAATAGAATGGAAATGAAGTTGAAACTCTATTTTCCCCCCTAGGGAGCCAACGGGAAAGATGGAGAGGAAGGGCCTGCCGGAGCTGCTGGACCACCTGTGAGTGTCATGTGTCATGAAATGCTTGATTTTCCAGTGGGCTTACCTGTGTTATGTTCCAGCAGATCTACCTTTGTAAATGTCATCTGTTTATTTCCAGGGTACACCAGGGAAGAGAGGAGAGCAGGGTCCTCCTGGTCTGACAGGCTTTCAGGTGTGTAAAATAAATCAAAGACAAAATGCCTTTAAATAAAGCTTGTGTGAGAAAAGGTGACACACATAAGCACATACAAACATGAATGTGCTTCCGGAGTTTATCACTGTTGAGATAATCCAAGCTAAACTTTGTTTGAGTGTTAGGGTAAGTGCTCCTGGTGAGTGCATCCATATGTTTTGTAATTACATACACATACTTGTACAGTTTTTCACAATCTGACCAAGAGCTGGGTCTTATGTACCCGGTGCTTTAGAGAGCAATTAGTTCTTACAGTAATTTTGCTGTTCTATTTAAATGTAATTATAAAAATACATAATTAATGACGTGTAAGTAATAAATTACGTTTTCAATAATTATTGTTAGATTGACAGAAATTATAGTAATTGAAAAAGTGATAAGGATCGGACTGGAAGGTTGCCAGTTCAATCCCCTGAGACGACAGTTTGCGACTGAAGTGCCCTTAGAAAGACACCTAACTCCAAACTGCTCCCCGGGCGCTGTGGATAGGGCTGCCCACCGCTCCGGGCAAGTGTGCTCACTGGCCCCTACTGTGTGTGCATTCACTAGTGTGTATGTGGTCTTTCACTGCACGGATGGGTTTAATGCGGAGATGAAATTTCCCCGTTGTGGGACTAATAAGTGTCTCTTAATCTTAATCTTAATTTTCTTTCTGACAAACAAGACTGTACACAAAACAATAATGTTTACTCAACAGTGTGGGGGTAGTTACTTAAATAAAATAATCCCTTACAAATGACTTGTCTCGAACAGGATTAGTTTACTCCTACCTGAGAAAAGTAATCTCAGTACTCATCACTTTACCACATTAAATATGTTATATATTAGTTTACTCTCTAAAACCCAAACACATCTGTACCACCTGAAGTGTACATGGGAAAATCTTGTGGTCATTTTCAGTGTGTTTAGAAAGAAATTGCTAATCACAGTAAACATCATTTGAAAGGCTTGGCACAATCTCTGCCTCTGAATAAGACACAGCCAGTTATTCTGATTAAAATGATGAACGACTGATGCTGTTTGAAAGACGGACATCTACCCACTAGAAACGATCAAAGTCAAATCTTTGAAACAAAACCTTTAAGAATAAAATGTAAAACTTACAGAGCTGCTTCTGAATGAAAATCGAGTTTGCTCTGTTTGTTTGAGGTTAGGACTCTCTCTTCTTTAGCATGGGGATCTTTGTCCATCAGTTTCATATTGTTATAAAGATTAGAACAATCAGCAGATTGTTTACTGAATTTACACTGCTCCCCACATTTACACTGCGCACATTCACAATCAAATTCATGCAGTCAGCTGTTGCAAGCAGCAACAACATGCACAAAAATTAGTTAAGGACAAGCATGATTAATATATTTAGAGGATTTGTTTGTTTAAATGCATCACATCACATTTTGTATAGTCCTCTTAGAGACATATGAGTAATGCAAAGATGTAAATCTTATTAAGTCAGTAACTGTAATGTGGTTACAACAATTTAAACCATAAGGAGTGACTTTGTTACAGGGAAAAAGTAATCACACTACTGTAACTTTACTTTGTACTGCAATAACTTGTAAGAGTCAAGTAATTGTTGCATTTCAGTGAATTTTAAAACTGAACTGCTTTTCAGGGTTTACCAGGACCTGCGGGCCCACCTGGAGAGCCAGGAAAACCAGGTGATGAGGTGAGTACTGTTTTTGGTGTATGGCCTGGTTTTGCTGGGTACTGTGTATGTTAAGTGTGCTACCATGGCCTTGTTCTCCTTTCAGGGAGTCCACGGTGAAGCAGGTTCTGCTGGTCAGACTGGTCCAAGAGTAAGTTTATATTTAATATACAACAATAAAACAATACAACAGAATATTATACACTGCATGCGGTATCCTATGACTAATAACTCATTACTGCTCCCATAGGGTGAGCGGGGGACCCCAGGAGAGAGAGGAGACCCAGGGCCAAATGGCTTACTTGGGCCAAAGGGAAGTCCAGGAACACCTGGCCCTGATGGACCTAAGGTCAGTCTCTCAGATATCCACTCTTTATGGTCAAGTATACAATTGACATTATCTGTGCCTCTCTGCCTTCAGTTTGTTCTGTGCTGTGTGTATTGTTCTGACAGGCATCACAACAGCAGGGACTTTTAGTGCCTAAGTGCATTTATTAAAGCTGTACAGAAACAACTCCAGACTGGCTCAACAGCAATAATGTACAAACAACTCCATATCGGATTCATGAAACGAGTGTGATATGAGTGCAGTTGATGAATCAGCCTTGGCTGCTTGGAAATAATCTACCAAAAAGTCGTTGTTTATTTATAAAATTTCTTGATAAGTTAACTGTCTGAGATTTGATCATCACATTTCAAATACGAGGTATTGTAGATGGTAATTTCATTAGGGCACAATTGTCTGTGTTTTACATCTTTCTCAGTCATTTTGGAATCATCTGCAGGTCTGTAGACATTTCTCCAAAAAGGTCTTGCATGTTTGTGCTGCATTTGTGCTGGTTTGTGCTGCTAACATAAACGTTTGTACTACTTTAATTCTCAAGTTATTAAGCAATTTTGACGTGTGATGTCACTCAGCCCTCCATAAACAGCTAAATCACACCAAAACAGTCTCATTTGTTTGTGCTGTGGAAAGAAATGTTTGTGCTGTTGTATTTATCAAGTGATGGGCTAAATCAGGCATGTCAAACTGGGGATCTTCCAGGCCAAAGTGCTGCGGAGATTAGCGTTTACCCTCATCTACCGCTCTGAATTCAGTTCATGAAGGCCTTGTTAATTAGCTGATGAGCTGAATCAGGTGTGTTTAATGAGGCGGTGTGTTGAAGTCTGTTTTGGCCTGTGAGGACTGGATCCTGATACATGTGGGTTAAAGAATATTTTTCTAAATAAATTAACGTCCAAATCGTGTCAAAACAGCCTCCTTCCTTTGTACTGTTTTTTGCCGTTAAAAGAAATATTTGTGCTCCTTAAATTCCCAAGTTATTGGATAAACAGTTTTGTCATGAGCGATGACATCATTTACCACACGATTGACACTGGTTGATGATGAAGATCTGTTGATGAAGAAACATGCTTTTTGCCTCCTGAGAAGCCGGTGTAATTATTTATCAGACTTGTAAAAACTACGAACATGACAGATTTGTGCTGGATTAATATCATGGAGCTCATCATTAATCACTCAAATGACAGAATGTCCCCAGGGTAATACTAATCCTGCTCGAATAGGGCTTATGATCCAGATTAATTACATGTTAACAATATTCAAACTGAATTACCTTTATTGACGTACAAGGATTCCTGTGTGTATTTTTATAGTTACTAAAAAAAGTGACTGTAATGATTTTGATGCTTTTAATTGTTAAAATATTATACCAGACATTTTAGAGCTTAACTGTATAGATACGCCAACAACAAAACTGATGAACAGGAAAAGCAGTCAGTGAAATTCGTGTTTATGTTTATTTAATGACCAGATTCACATAACTTTGTCTGTTGAGCCATTGTCTGTTTTTTTTTTTTTTTTATTTGCCCATGCTGCATAATGCATAAGACAAATTTTTGAAGACCCCAAACAAGAATGATGGCAAAGGATTGCCTGTGACCAGTCCTGTAATTGTGTGTTGATCTGTGCCCTTCAGGGTAGCCCAGGACCATCAGGGACTATAGGTGAGCCAGGCCCTCCTGGACTACAGGGAATGCCTGGCGAGCGAGGGATCCCAGGACCTGCTGGACCTAAAGGAGAACGTGTATGTGTTGAAATTAAAGGCAAAGATCCTCCAATTACAGCTTCATGTAATAGATAACAAATGTAAGGCCTGAAGCAAATGCTCAGAGAAAAGACAAGTGTCTGTTTATAGTAAGTATAAATAATAGACATGGATAAGGAGACGGACAAACATGACAGATTCTATAGATATTTGAAATAAATGGTTGAAAGTTTCAAGAAAATTAATCTTCATTTTCAAGTCTGTTGTCTGGGTGTTTCAGGGTGCAATAGGTGAAAAGGGCGCTGAGGGAACTGCTGGCAACGATGGTGCTCGAGTGAGTAATATCAGTGAATCAATAATCTGTATCACTGCAATATTGAATATGCAAAGAAGTGCTAAAACAGTGCTAACAACACAGCTGTTTTTGCTGTAGGGTCTTCCTGGACCCCTTGGACCGCCTGGGCCTGCTGGACCAGCTGGAGAAAAGGCAGCAAGACTATATTTAACCCATAATAGCCTTCTTTATTTAATTAAACCCCATGTATTCATATCTTTCATATTCATATCTTTCCATTTCTGCCTCTTGATTTGACCTTGTCTGGGTTTGATTTCAGGGAGAACCAGGCCCCAGAGGGCCCCATGGACCACGAGGTTCCAGAGCATCAGCTGTGAGTGTGCTTTGTAACACATTATGCATGGCTGATATAAAATTATATAATGGTGTTGTGATCTTGTGTTCCACTGATGTGTATTTCAGGGTTCTCCTGGTGAGCCTGGTCCAACTGGCTCTGCTGGTTTTGCTGGGCCTCCTGTGAGTATACCATCCATCTTTCCATTCAAAACTTAGCTTTTATGATTTACTAGAACTGTCACTGTATTGGTTGTTTGTTTGGCAGGGTCCTGATGGTCAGCCGGGTGTTAAAGGTGAGACAGGAGAGCCAGGTGCAAAGGGTGATGCGGGGTCTCCTGGCCCTCAGGGAACGGCAGGAAAACCTGGGCCTCAGGTGAGTCAGGAGATTTGGAGGGCAAACTTTAAGTTCTAAGCAGTGGTAGAGTGAGGATGATTATCACACTGGTATATGTGACAATTAAATGTGACAGTCATGCTCATGTATATGAAATTTGTAATAAAACGTGTTTATGTTGCTGTTGTTTTTCTGTAGGGTGCGGTTGGTGTAGCTGGGCTGAAAGGAGGCAGAGGAACTCAGGGGGCTGCCGTAAGTCTTGCCACAGTTGCTGTGGAAGATAAGCTTATAAATTGTAATCACTCATACTCAGTTTGTACTGTTTCTGCCTGTGTCATCAGGGCCCCAGTGGCTTCCCAGGATCTCCAGGAGGAGTAGGCCCACCAGGCTCTGCTGTGAGTGCTCCCCCAATAGAGCTTTTGATCATAGCCGAAGTTTTCTCAGAAATAACTGATATAAAGAGTTGAAAGAGTTTTGACTAAAAGTTTTTTTTTTTATCAATACATTACTAAAATGAAAAAAGCCTAATGTTATTTGGCCTACAACTCACTCCTTCTGCCAGGGTCCTACTGGAGAGCCTGGTCCACAAGGTGCCCCAGGAAAAAAGGGTCCACCTGGACTGGGAGGAGATCCAGGGGGTCCTGGACGTCAAGGAGAGCGTGGAAACCCTGGACCTGCTGGAAGCCCTGGAGATAAAGGGGACTCTGGAGAAGACGGACCACTGGTAAATGAATTAGACAGTTTTCACCTTGGCATGCTCAAGATGGCAGATACTGTTTTTGAGCTTTGTTTGGGGGATCGTTTGTACCTTGAAGCCTTCTAGGACCAATATTGTGATAACAGTTAGCAAACTACATATTGTGCAACCCTATGTATGTATGTGCATCAGTGGAATGACTTTCCTCCGTTTATGATATGAGTGCCAACAGCAGCGGGATACATTCTAAAGCATACAGAAACATTTTAACTGTTCAGATCCAACGAAATGCATCAAAATTCTGATCTGATGATTTCTATGGGCTGCAGACTACAGGTCAGGGGCCAAAATAAGAAATTAGCACTGTTTAATTACTTGAATGAGTTCAGGTGTGTTAGACATACTAAACTGTAAGGGAACATGAGTTGCTATGTTTGTATGCCATGCAGGAAGTATGCATTATTTCATTTTAGCATTATCTTTAGCATTGCTCCATTTCCGTTCACAGTTACTGTCAACGGTTACTCATCTGCTTTGGTCAGAAACCAGCCCCTGCTCAGACTTATACCAAATTAGACTCTCGTTTCGTTCAGGTTTGCTGAATGCTAAATTAGCACAAAAGTAGAGTACACTCAGCTAGGCTTTAAGCTTTTCTTAAAGACAGCCAAAGACAGAGCAGGGCTCAATTTCTAAGCTGTCCTTCATGCATCAAAAATATGAAAACAAAAGTACTTTTTTGTAGAATTATAGTTTGTTTTCGTTCTTTCTGCAACAAACATTATAGTCCTGATTTAGTTTTCATTACAGTTAATGAGCACATATGAGTAGTTTCATTCCCAAGTGCTGTAAATCCATTTGTAACAGTTTTGGATATAAGTTTTTGAAAAGAGTAACAGCTGGCGTATGATGTAAAACATTTTTATTTCTTGAATAATAGGTGGTATTAGTCCTAATATAGCATTGATATAATGATAATACAGCATTTCTTTTATGTGAAAAGCCTACCCAACAACTCATGTCACAACAAAAAAGAAAATTCTTGAAAGTGGTCAAAAATGCATCTTGAAATGATATTTGTTCGCTTCTAGTGTTTGTTAGTAATGCTTTTTATTAACAATAGTGATCCTGTTTTGATTCCCTTTCTTTTACTCAGGGTCCTGATGGGCCTTCAGGACCTGCAGGAACTCCAGGGCAGAGAGGGCTGGTGGGTCTACCCGGCTTGAGAGGAGAGCGTGGAATGTTGGGCCTCCCTGGACCTGCTGTAAGTATGAACAATAACAATTACAATAACAATAACAATCATTTAAATAAAGCGACATATGATGTGTAATTAATATTAGGTATTCTGCGCATGTGCATGACTAGCCTAAAGTCATTCTTCCCTTTTGAACCACCACGTATGGTGATTAGCCTGATGATTATGCTGATGATTATGAGCATTTGAAGATCATTAGTGCATTTTCAGAGATATGCATAAATCTCTGAAATGCATGTACAGGTCTTTAAAAGGGAATTCCACAGATTTTATTTTCTGTATAATTCAGTTGCCAGCCCTTACAGTTAAGATGCAAACAAAGTCGTTTAAAGTGTTTTAATTTCTGTTTGATTCAGTTTTTAGAGGCATTAAACACTTTCTGTCTCCACGACTGTGAACAATTTTGAGTTGGTAAGCTTTTCTGGAATGGAGCATTTTACATCAAACCTGAATTACTTTATTTATATCATTAATCAGTGACAGTTGATCATAATTATGGATGGGACAGGGATGAAACAGTGAAATGGGCTGTCGAGCTAAGCTACTGTTTGCATGCACATTTTTAAAATTTTAAAATTTGTACCATTACAGCGTCGCAGTGCACATAACAGAGAATCACATATAGGCAAACTATTGACTGGGCTAAATCAGCCCTGTTTGACCCAACCATAGTTTTCTTATTTTTCCTTTTGGTGGTGCTGTTGGTCTTGGGTCCACACAAGTCCAAAATAATCTGCTTCTGGGCGTCTGTTAACAGCAAGTAAGAGAGAGGGCTTAGCACTACCAGCTCATTTATACAAGCTGACCCGTCTTTAAATATGTAAAATTTTGAAAAATTGGTGGAATTCCCTTTTAACTCTCTTTATGTTTTAGAAGAAAAAAAAAATGAAATAATGGATGCTTCATTCATTTTACAGCAGGTTCTACTTTAACAAAAGTCAGTGCCTTCATCATTATTCTGTGTATAAGGACCGTTCTACTGAATTACCTCACACTCCTGTCCCACAGTAACAAAACAAAACAAAATAGATATTAGTTAGATATTAGGATTGTGTTATGATCTATATAAACACAAGGCATCAATTAAGATAGTAATAAGCTAAACTAAGCTGGTGTACTTTCTTTTGGGAGAAAGAAATGCCCAAAGAAATGCCCAACCCCCAAATTTCAATTTGTCAAAATAAAACATTTTTTTTGCGGTATTTTTTAAATCTTTTTTTAAAGTTGAAAATCACAGATTTATAATGAGTTTATTTTAAAAAAAAAATGCAAAAAATGCTGTCCTAAACACAAAGAGTTTATTTTAGCCACACCCCTGCATTTTTGAGCAGGAAATGAGACTGCATCCCTGCATCCATGGCTACATGATGAGCAATTAGATCTCATTGTTTTGAAATAAATGTACTCCAAAGTCTGAAAATCAGTGTGTAATATTAAGAATTGTCACTACAGAAACATGTTTTATTACAGTTAAGTAAACCTTTTTGTGCTCTAATTAAAAATAGTATAATTTTATTTGTGTACAGCTGTTCAAAGCTGTGTTTGTTAGTCATGTACTGCCTAAAGTTTTTGAGTTTTGCTAAAAATGAGATAAAACTGTCGCTACTGAAACATCTGGTAAAGTTTTGATAGTGTTAGGATTGTTTTAGTAGTGACAAACTGGAATGTCCAGTCATTCGTTTTAATAAAATAAACATAATGATGCTATAGGGTCACTCAAAGCATGAACCTTTTAATCTAAAGTCCAAGTTCAGTCAAAAGTCTGAAATATGTTTTGAACTCTGACTTTGAACCATTCAACTAATTGGTAGAATGATCCATATTCTTGATCACATGGCACACACCTGTGACTTTTTCTTCAGGGTGCACCTGGGAAGCCGGGTACCAAAGGCCCTCAGGGAGGTAAAGGTGCTGCAGGCCCTGTTGGACCACCTGGATCAACTGGACCTCGAGGAGATCCTGGCCCAGAGGTTTGGCGTTTACATCTCAGATGGTTCATTCAGTTTTATTCTTAGAAATGGCACAAATGTGTATTTATATTGTGCATTGCCTTGTTTTTTAAAGGGGCTTGCAGGACAAGATGGGCTTCATGGTGCTGATGGTACCATTGGAGTCAGAGTAAGCAAAACAATCATAACTTAATGAAAATACTTGCTTTTCAAGTGGATCTTTTCTCTGTACTGGTGAGTAGCCAGAAACAAGCATGAAGGTAATTTGTTAAATGTATGGTGTTTGTTCTCAGGGGGACAGGGGAGACCCAGGAACTGAGGGTCTGGCAGGACCACAGGGTTCCCCAGGAACACCAGGACCAGTAGGAACATCTGGAGGTCCAGGATTAAGAGGAGAACAGGTATACCTGATGTGTGCAACATTTGTAATATACATCTTTTCTTTCCCTTCCAGTAGAACAGAATACACTGCATATGTATCACATTGTACATTATTATACTGTTATGATCTAATGGTTATCTTGGTTACAGGGTTCAAGAGGCCCACCTGGACCAGCTGGCCAACCAGGCGTTAGAGGCAAAAAGGTTATATCCATTTACATGCCATCAGAACTTTATTTGATTACTATTTGCATGAAATTTTACTTAGGTTTATGTTTTAAAACAATGTCTGATTGACCTTAGGGACCTCAAGGACCTTTGGGAGACAAAGGTGACAAAGGAGATGCTGGTGAGAGAGGTCAGAAAGGTCACCGTGGCTTCACTGGATTGCAAGGCCTACCAGGAACAACGGTGAGTACAAGATAACTATAGAGTACAGCATTTCTTATACTGTAATCTCTATAATGAAGATCAGTAGAAATGAACTCTGACTGTCAACCTTCTCCTCTGAACAAAGGGTGCTACAGGAGATACAGGTGCGAGAGGAATCACTGGACCAAGTGGACAAAGAGTAAGTGGCAGTTAAGGACTAAATCACATTACTAACTTATTACTAGGCAATAATCATCTATTTGAGCAGAATGTAGTTTAAAATAAATTATACTACAGTTAGTTCCTACCTCTCAATGTGATTGGCTCCCAAACATGGTACTTCGTTCGAAGCTCTTGAAGTATCATTCTACCTTATTCACCTGTAACAAAGCAATGACAACTGACCATTTACAAAGAAACTGCCACAACAAAATCCCAGATAGCAAGCTTATATTGGTCCACTGGCTTAATAAGGTCGGCACCCCACTAACTGTTTGCCACTGCTGGTCACCCTCAGACCACCCAAATTACTGTCCTGCATACAAGTATTAACTTACAAGTTTTAATCTTCCCAAACAGATTTTAAATGCACAGAGACTTTTATTTTGGAAATTAAACAAAGACAAATATTACAAACAGCTGAGAGAAAAAAAATGATACAGAGTATAACTAAAGAAAGGAACGACAGAAAAATAAGTAAATTAGATTGTGAGTGGAAAAGGAGTGATGATATGTGGAGTTTTGTCTAATACGATGCTTAACCACCGGTGGGCCGCCCAGAAAACGCTGAGCAAAAAACCAGCTCTGTCCTCAGCAGACCAACAGTGGTCCACTATCCTCTTGCTATCAAGGGTTACAGGTTTATTACATGTAGCAAGCCTCATGAAAAGAACTTTAATAATATCACGCAAGTGAGCAACATCAACCAGAACTACACAAAAATGGGTAAACTACACAAAAATGGATGAAGAGAAACTAATCTACGAAGTGGAGAAAAGAGAGGATAAGGATATTAACTAAAATGAGACCATTTATGTGGAAATTGCTGTAGTGCTGTAGATTTCAGGTAGTAATGGCAACTGTTTTTTTATTTATTTGCTGTCACCTATATTGCATTTAAACGTGTTACAGAAATGTGAAGTGTAAGTCTTTGCAACAAGATGTGGCACTTTATTCAGCAGCATCTATATGCAACAATGTTTGCTCATAGATTGGAGCCATTTGTAGTAAATAAACTTTCTTGTTCATCTTTTTTATCATATCAGAATCTTATAATAAATGTCAACAGTGAATCTGTGATATAATTTCAGCAATACATTACTATTATTATTGTAATATTGTGTAAGTACACTGAAAACTCAGCAGGGTTAAAAAATCCTTAACCCTGTAAAATCCCAGGCTTATTATTTAGTAACTACAGGGACTTCAATGCAAACTGACTGAGCTATTCTTAGGTTAAAGAAATTTGTAATAAAACCTTGGCCTGCCGTTGGGCTTTGGCCATTTAAGGGGTTAAAGTGTTTATTTGAGCTGTATTTTATAAATTGTATGCAGATGCTGTGAGAATGCTGATGACTTTAATTCATACATTAGGGAATTCCAGGGCCTGTTGGACCTCCGGGTAAAGAAGGTAACATGGGTTTGCCTGGAGCAATAGGACCACCTGGATCTCGGGGCATTCCAGGAGACATTGGACCAGAGGTGACACATGCTACATGAAAAACGCTAGTTCAGTAGACCTCTTCAGTCTGGAACATTACCTGTGCTAACTAAACAAACACTTCATCTGCAAACATGAACATGAAGTAAACATATCTGAATCTCTTGTCTTGTAGCTAACAACTATTAGAAGCTTTTTGACCAGTTAAGATCATAAAAACTGCATGGACAAAAGGATGGACAAAATTTAAGTATCAACATGGCTACTACTATTGTTTTTAGTTATACTGTATTTGTCCATTGTTATAGATAACAGTATGTCAAACAGTGCCGTAAACCACAAAAGCAAGTCTGTTTGATATTACATTACAACTTAAAGCAGTTTGAATATGTATATATATATATATATATATATATATATATATATACATATATCTCAATAATGTGATCATTTGGACATGAAGTTTGCATGATGCTAATTGGTCATATATAAGTCTTGCTTGCTAGCTACATTAGTTTTGTAGCTCCAGTGTAAACTAAAGAACCAAACTGAACACTGAACATGTTTTGGCTGATTGACTACATTAGGGGTATGTGTAAAATTGTGTTAATTAGATTTTTCTTTGCTTATTTTGAGTTTTATTTTTATGTTCTGTTTAGGGTCCTAAAGGAGAACCTGGCCCTCCTGGCCCTCCTGGTCCCCCCGGGCCCCCCACCGCTGCCGTAGATGACCTTTTCGGTATGACACTCGACTACGACGGCGAATCTGAACCTGAGGCCCCACCCCCTCCAGAGTTTAACGAGGACGAGGCAAGGCCTAATAACAGCTCGGCCGTAGTTGAGATGGATAGTGGGCTCCATGCTTCGCTGAAGACTCTTGGCAGCCATCTGGGCAACATGCGCAGCCCCGACGGCAGCCGTCAGCACCCGGCACGCACCTGCCAGGACCTGAAGCAGTGTTACCCACTGAAGAAAAGCGGTGAGTGCTATGGAGTGCTTGTTAACCCTTTATATTGCAGTTATTTATCTTAAGCCTCATTATCACTAACTACTATCAATTATTATAAGTTATTTAGTTACAAGAAGTGAGAAGTGAACTGAAGTCTGGATCTGTGAGGCTGATTCACAGCCCAGAGAGTTCCACAGACAATTACAGATATTCATTTGCTAATAGTATAGAAGAGGATGTACTGTAATGAGTTAATAAAAGTAAAATCTGTGTTACCCAGCCTCTCAGGGGTTACTTGCCTTTAAACGTAGCAGTTGAGCAATTGAGATAATACTCTCTTGTGTGTTTCTTTTGCTAACTGGCTCTCATTGCTGATTAACCAACTTTTCACATAAAAAATTTGACTCATTATAAATCTCTGGGAACACATTACACAAAAGACTCCTTGCGAATGTCTGTAATTTACTATATCTTGTGTGGCGGAGGTGCAGACTTTAGCATTTCACCACACCTGATTCAACACCTCAGTTAATTACCAAGGTTTTAACAAGCATTGTGGGCCTCCGAGGCTTTACTTCAACACTGTAGACTTAAAGAGCAATTCCACCATTTTTCCAAAATTTCCGATTTCCGTAGTTGTGGTGTAAACGTAAAATGGTCCGTTGTAAAAAAAAGTTACAGATAGGAACCAGGGGTTTGCCATGTCTACAGCACAAACATAGCCATTTTATTTACTATCCAAAACCTACATGTGTCTTCTGAGTTTTATATGGAATATTGATGGTGGCAAAATAGTGGAAAATCTGAACAAATCCGTTTTCTATGAGGACTATTTTGCCTTACAAAACCCTGCATGTACTGCTCTGCCACAAATGGATTAAAATAAACTGATTATATTATATTTTTATATATATATATATATATATATAAGATATATATATATAAGATATTATAAAATTCTTACAAAATGTACAGTATGTGCCTATGAAAACCATTGTTCGCAACTACAGAGATTGGTTTGTGATTCAAGACAGTGAATTTCTTCATCCTTTAGGTTATGTTTTGTGAATTTTTCCATCATGTCAAAAACTGTGTGCTAATTTTTGTTAGCATTCAAATTATTTGCTAAGTGTTGGTTGTTGACACCAGTTGTATTTAATTGTTAGGTTTTTTTTTTGGCCAACATTTTCTGCCTGTATTTTGCAAGATTAAAAAGTGCCACTTTTAAGCATTTTTGGCCATAATATTTTCGGTAGCCGAAGTTTTCTCTAACTATAAATAATTCAGTAACTACCGTGACACTTAATATGTAGGTTAGGAGAGTGTGAAATGCAGTGCAGTGCAGTTTTGGAGCTGGCAGCAGGTCCTTATAGTGTACTGTAAAGCAAAGCTGTATTTGGTATGTAAGTATCAGTGCACACCTGTGGCTCTGAATTTATAGCATAAGCATGAATGAACCCTAACCCTTCGTCTGCATGTGTTACAGGTGAGTACTGGGTGGACCCTAACGAGGGCAGCGCGAAGGATGCCATCCAAGTTTACTGTAACATGGAGACCGGTGAGACGTGCATCTCCGCCAGCCCGTCCAGCATCCCCCGCAAGAACTGGTGGGGTTCACGCTCTAGCATGCCTAAACCTGTGTGGTATGGGGCCACAATGAACAGAGGGATGAAGGTCAGTGCACATTGACCTAAAATGCTTATAAAATACAGTCAAAAATTAAACATGCATGTGGTGTAATTCATCACATTTTGCTTTGCATTGACTTACCTGACTCTTACAATTAGGAGTGGCCAATATGGCAAAAACATTTACCAAATACTACAATCACAGTAATAATAATAACAAACCTACAACTACAATGATTTTTATTCAGTGTTTCACAAACTGCACTGCACTAAATTAAATTATGCTCACTTTGTAATGAAACATGTAGTTAGTCATTATTCTTTGAGTACTGATGATCTACAACATACTCAGAAAAACGTATTGTGACAATTTATTATGATAATGATAAAATATTGCCCATTCCTGCTATCAGTGATCATTTTAATTGACCTGCCTCAGTTGAGACAAAGTATATTACTCATTCAACTCATTCACAGTTCTCTTAATATCTTGTAATATCTCCCTTGGCTTATCATAACACATTGTCTTCCTTAGTTTACCTACGGCAGCAAAGAGGCTTTACCCAACACAGTGTCTGTTCAGCTGAGGTTCCTGCGTCTCCACTCTAAAGAAGCAGTTCAGACCCTCACTTACCACTGCAAGAACAGTGTGGCCTACAAAGACGAGAAGAGCAGCAACTTGAAGAAAGCTGCTGTATTAAAGTCTGCAGACGGGCTGGAAATCAAAGCACACGGCAGCAACCAGCTCAAGTACACAGTCAGTGAGGACAGCTGCTCGGTATGGGACAAACTTTGACTCAAACGTTGCTGAAGTTGTACTGAACAATATGGCACATTTTGACACATGAGCACCGTTACTTTACGTGTCATGTTGCTAATGCATTGTTACTATTGTGTAATGTTTACTAGACACAAGGCTGATTTTTGCTTTAAAAATCTGAAAAATAAACTTAAGTTCAGAGAATCACAATTAAAACCTTAGAATTTGAGATATTATATATATTATTTAACTGTAATCACATAAATATTTGTTATTAATACACATAGTGTACATACAGTTATACTTTTTTACATAGTTGGTTTACATTTTGTGTCACTGTTTGGAGTCGGCACTCGTAACTTTCCTGCTGTTTGATTCAATGTCAAACAATGACAGTTTTCTCTGTGCAAAAGACCACACACACTAAATGAACTTATCAAATTCAAATCATCATAAAATATCTGCTCTTCTATTTACAAGAACACAAATGTTGCACTGATTAAAAGTTTAGAATTCATAACTCCGACAAAATATCTGGGAAGACTTTAATTAAACCCTGCTTTATAACACTGACACAACTAAGCCGTAAATTTGTCATGGCAGAAGTCATATGCTGTCATAAGTTGTCATCACAGATTTTGTTCACTAGTATATCTGCCATGTTACCATTTACGTTAAAGACAGATGTCGTAACAGTTAAAAAGAGTAGGATTTCTCAACCGCTGGGGCCGTGGACCACAAGTGGGCTGGGAGGCACACTGGTGGTCCTTAGGCCAATACTGAAGGGGGGACAAGTGATCTGTACTGCGGGTGCTGAAGAAAATAATTGACTTAACAATTTAAAAGAAATATAGAATGTTTTCAAGTGGCAAATAGTATTAATATAAGCCTTGAAATAACGGCTCACAAAGGCAGCTTCATCAGTTTTTTTATTTCTGGCATAAAACAAGTTTACATTCACATAGTCTGTTGATATATGTTCACTGATACTTGAGTACATTTAGCAAAAATTAGAGCATGACAAAGAAAATTTGTCATGACAACATATGACGTTTATGGCGTGGTTATGTCAGAGTTAGGCTGCAGGGTTCAAGTGAAGTGTAGCCGAATTTCTCTAATTACAACGTTTTCATTGTTGATGTGACCTCTAAGGGCTGAGCTGCAGTACGAAATTCATTTGATGTTCATCACATCATACAAGCCCTAATTGAGATGCAATTGGGCTGCATATATATCTAATCACAGGTGCTATTTGTGGGGCATCCAC
The DNA here is from genome assembly GCA_023558415.1 of Piaractus mesopotamicus. Taxonomy (NCBI): domain Eukaryota; kingdom Metazoa; phylum Chordata; class Actinopteri; order Characiformes; family Serrasalmidae; genus Piaractus; species Piaractus mesopotamicus. The sequence continues at coordinate 20,699 of JAILXH010287143.1, read as the reverse complement.
CTCCACAACTTGGTCTCATTCTGTTTTCTCTGTGTTTGTGTCCCTCAGAAATCCAACGGTGAGTGGGGTAAGACTGTATTTGAGTACCGCACACAGAAACCGTCCAGACTCCCCATAGTGGACATCGCTCCAGTGGACGTGGGCGGCGCAGATCAGGAGTTTGGCATCGACATCGGCCCAGTATGCTTCTCATGAAGCCTGTAAAGAAACGGCCCTGTAAACCTGCCACTACCCTGCGGATTCGGGACAGCGAGCTAAAAAGAACCAGCGCTAGGACTTCAGCTCTATAACACAGTATTTATTATTGAAGACAGTTCAGAAGTGCCTTGACCAGCATGTTGAGCCACAACAGTATTTTTTCCCCCCTTTTCTTCTTTATTAAGGAATTCCACTAGCTCGGGGTCTATGAATATATGAGAGACTGTGTGGACTTTTTAATTTATGTCTTGATCATTATCCATATGCCCCTTGCACTGCTGTGTAAGAGCAATAAAATAAGTATAATGTTTAATTGAAGACGTACAGATGGGTGATGGGTAACGTTTTCATGTCAGGGCTGCAGTTACTGCCTGTTTTGGTGTTAGATTGTTGCTTTTATCACGTTGAACAAATTTCAGTGTTAGTTGAGGTGCTACATAAAGGTGCTACATAGACTAATATATGGATAAAAGTGAATGCAAACGATTTTTTATTGTGTTCCTATACAGATTTATTGACTCCCAACTGACCCCACCAACCCTCGTCTGTGACCCACTCTTTTTTTTGCTGAATTGAAAAACAGAACTGCAAATTTGCATCATTGTGTACACGTTATATGTGCTACCTCTGAGAGATGGCGTGTCGATAAAGGGTCATTTGACTGCCCTTTAATTTACAACTGAGCGTCAATAGGGTTTTTTTACTATCACTTACTGACCATACAGTGTCTCATTAAAGAATGATTGTATTAAATTGTGATATAATCTTTCATATATGCATGCTTATCATGACGTCTTGAGTTTTTTTTTTCCAGAGTATCTTCATGACAGCAGGGTGCAGAGTGCTGCTGTAACAAAAATGAAATCATAATTAAAAAGAACTTCAATGAACTTTTCATGCTAGATCAAGCACAAAGTTATAATTTGAAAAAAAAAACAAAAAAACATTTTGTTGCAAAGTGAATGATTTTAGGTAAAGAGAACCAGGTAGAGACAACATGTTCATTGAGTTTTCCTTTATTTACCAAACGCAATACTGAGCACATCATGAAGTAAATACTGGCTATTTTGCATAAATACAGTATTCACACAAATGTTGATGATAATGGTGGATTAGTTTGTGTATTTGAGAGTCAACTGTAGAAAATGCAAACATTCCTGTGGAAACGACAAAGGAAAATCCATCTATCCATCTAAAGCAAACTTCCACTATTGATCAGTGTCTGATAACCACTACTGCTGAACATGTATTGACATGGTGGATGTATGTTAACAGTATTTTCAATGAGACAAATTCTAAAAACACAGTTTATGACTGTCTCCTCTCAGCACTTCCTCAGTCATAACATACAGATAATCTAGCAGTGATCTTCAGTAAAACTGTCAAACCTCTATAGACTGATTTTGTACAATATAAAAATAGAAACAACCTGTACAGCCTGTTCCACAGCTTTAAGTTTCACTTCTCACTCAATGCAAAATGTAAATAGAAATACTGCTCTGACACTGTTTAAAATTTAGAAACCCACAGAAACGGTCTTTGACATCAGCATCGACTGTCCACTTGATCCAGGGAAAAAACGGTGCCCTCCAAAGTCAGACCCATTTTGAACCCCTCCTAATAGAAAACAACAGATTGAAAAGGCTGTTTTAACAGTATTGTAACGACATGGGACTCAAATAACATGAAAAAATGTGAAAAACGTTTCTTTTGCTGTATAAACACAGGATATAAATTAAAATCCATCCATCTTGATCAAGTCAGTTATACCAATGGTAAATTAACGCAGTGTTGAAATGGTCTTATTTGTTCCGTACAGGTCGACTCTGCTCTTTAAACTACAGCAGAGTCGTTTTTAACTACATTAGCTTTAGCCCATTAGCCCTGTTCACACCTTATATTAACATTCGTCTTAAGTGATCTGTTTGCAAGTGGACAGCAAGATTTATAGCCGTTAACACCTGGCATTCCCATTGGGTCTCGAATGTGAGCACTTAGTAGGAAGCGTACCACACGTTTACTTGCTGCGTTTGTTGTCAAACAAAAATGTTTTTGTGTTTATGTAAGGAATTACAAACAAACAGCAAAGGAGACAAAGAAAGAAGCTACGCAAAGCAGCTGCTTTAGTCTCGCTGTGATGATGCAGTTGATTAGGCAGCCCTTCAATGCTGTTGAGGACACAGCGAAGTGCATTAGCATTAACACTATAAATGATATGTGGTCATACGCATCCCTCACCACCTCGAAAGGTGGGTCTGAGTGATCCGATCACAATGCGACTCTATACCTGTCATTAGCGCTGTCCACTTATTAACTGAATCACCCAGGATGCATGTTAATGCCAAGTGTGAACAAGTTCACTGCAACAAACCTCACCTACAATTAAACCAAATTCTGCTAAATTTCCACATGCAATCTAAACTGGTTGTTGAATGGAATCTTTGGCCACATTCAGAAGGACATAAAGGGCATTTTGGTATATATCAAAAAGAAAAAAGCATGGCTGGTTGTTTTAGGCATGTTTGCATGTGGAGCAGAAAACTCATTCAAACATGAATTCTGATCAGCAAAAACTGTTGCCGCTCTCAGGAGAACAGCTCTGGATGTGATCTGACAGCAGTGATTAGTTTCTTCTCAATCTTGCTCGAGTCGATGTGACTGAAGTCCTGCCTTATGTCATCTCCTGTTGGCTGGTGCATGTTTACATCAGAGTATGTTCTGCCAACAGTTCAAACCTGGTGTAATTTAATGCACTGGTGTCCGTTGTCCATCAAAGCACTGCTCTCACTGTGTGTGTTTACATGCACTCAATAATCCGATCATAATCTGATTTCTGCAGTTATCTGATTGGTCATGTAAACAGCATACTGATTTCTTAGATCTGAGTAAGGTCTAGAAATCTGATTGAGAAATCTGATAAAGAGAGCCGGATTTTAGCTCAGTAATCAGATTTCTCAAAGCATTCATACTCTTTTTCGGATTTCTTTGGGACATCTCAGTCGGCGCATGTGCGGAAACGGTACCGGAAATA
>JAILXH010287102.1:38090-53595 GCA_023558415.1 Piaractus mesopotamicus | reverse complement strand
CACAGAGGACTCTAAAATTGAGTTATGGCTCCCTCTATTGGTTAAAGCTGAGCATTGATGGATAATATTTTTTTTTTGCATTTGGGTTTGCCACCGGACCTGACAAGTGACTATTAAAAACTCATGTAATATTGTTTCAAATATTAAAACATTTCAAGTATTCAGTTACATTTCATATATTTTACTAAAGCTTTTCATATGGCATATCACATTAGAAACCAACTCATAGGCTGAGGATAACTGTTAGTTTCATTCCAAAATGCTGTATATCCAATTGTAACTAGAAGAGGTTTAGAAAGTGGATCACCTGATAGACCTAAGAACTTTTTATGAATAGGTTTATTCGATTTTTTTTCTCTAATAAAGGTGGTGCTAATGATGATATTGCACTGGTATTTCTTGCACATGTAAAGCCCACTCCCAACACCATACGTCTCGAACAACAAAAAATAAAAGTGCCATTTAATACATGCCAGAATTGTTCACAACAACTGTAACATAAACCAGACGTTTAGCTTTTAATGCTTCTAGAGAAAATTATTGCAAAAAATGGTTATAGAGAGATTGTCTGATGTTTGCACTCGAGGGAAAAGAACAACTGCCACTGGGGTGGTAAAGGGTATGTTTTCAATACCTTTAATTTGCAACCCATATTTCAATACCTTTAATTTGTACCATATTCTCTTGCAGCTGCATTGTACATAAATCTGAGTCAGTAAGTTTCTCTACAATGAACCATTTCACATTAAAACACTCTGAATGACGCTGTTTACTCTAAACCGCTGAAGTATGTTAAAGTTCTTGATTTAATCCCTTTAAATCATTACAAATAAGCAAAGAAAACATGCTTGTTCATTACAAACATTTTCAAAAACAAGGTATCACTAAAGTTTACACAGGCAGTGTATATCCATTAACATCATAAGTTTCCAAGCGTATTACACTGTAAAGTTTATTATTCAGTAATTACAGTAAAATCACAGTAAAACGATTGCAAACGAGCTGAGTTATTCTGAAGACATTGGAGTGATGAATGAAAAACTGGGCATCGAAAGTCAACCTGAAATTAAAAATGTCCTTTTTGCTGTTACTTCATGTCCCTGGCTATATTAACTACAATTCTTCATATCAGAGAGACATCATAAAAGACACAATTCTTGTTTTGTCTAGTTACTTTTGCCCACCTGTGAAATGTACCAGCGGGTGGGAAAAATAGTACTAATAATTATTTTTCACCTCCCTCTCCCACCACCCCCAAGAAAAACACTCAGCTAGCTCAGAGACCCTCCACAGTGCAGCATTTCTCTCAGAAATACATCACAGTGAGGAAGGAAAATGCATCATGGTTTCCGATTCATTTTGACTTTAAGGGGTTAATGTAGAGAGACTGTATGTGTGCTATTACAGGCGTCTGGGTACGGCAGTGGGGATGACGTGTATGACGACACAGAGACGATGGACGAAGTGAAGAAAGTCGTGGAGGAGAGAAAATACCCCGTGGTGAGCAGCAACACACATGTTCACATATCTGAGCTCAGCCGTCTTGGCTGCAAAACCGCAGAGACATCATAACATTTAAACAGTTCCGTCTTACAACCAGAACAGACAGTTACTGTGAGCCTGCACACACACTTTCACTCACACAGGCTCACACACTCTGCTTGGCTGCGCTCTCAGTGGGTCGTGCTGAAACTCTGACGAGCGTGCCAGCGCTCACACTGCTGGAGTGTCAGAAGGAAAACATTTCCTTCACTGAAAGAGCTCTTTCTGACACATTGAGACGTTCTGCATTTCTTAATAGCTCCGCAGTCTGCCTTTAAAGATAAGAGCGCAGAATTCACTCGCTATCGGCGTCCTGACCTCAGAAGTCTGCCTTGTCCTTGAATGACTCTGATGTGAAAGTCTTTGAAGGCATCCTGGGAGCCTAAACATTGTGATAACGTTGGCATTTCACCAGTACAAATACTTCTCCATTAAAGCGATTTTCTTGGAAATATATTTTTGATGAATACTTAAATTTGACCTTCAGCAGATTTGCTTTGATGCTGGGATGAGATCCACTTCAAACAGCAGTTTGACTTATAACAGAAATACACACACACACATACAGACACCTTCCAATATACTGCCTCCTCCGCTGAACACACACACACGCACACACGTTTATAACTCAGACATTGGCTCTCAACTCAGACAATCGCTCTAGTTTTGGTGATTATGTTCCTGTGCGGTTCCTGTGCTTTCCTGTGTGGTCTAATGGAGGCCAAAGCAGGACGCAGGTCAGAATGACCACTTAACTATAATCTTTATTTATGCATCACTTTTCCTTTTAGATACAAAACCTGGAAGTGCTTTATGTGGGAAGATTAGCAAAACCTTGGAAGAGAAGACATCATGGTTCAAATAAAATAACAGCACAGTTACAATCTATACAAGAAGACTTTCTTTTGTGTTTTTAAAGCTGCACTATGTGAGATTTGGAGAAATGTGTAATAGCGCATAATGTGCAGTTTGTAACATTGGTTGTGTTGCGGCCCCCTTCTCTGAGTGGATGAATCTGATGTTTGCGAGCAACTTTAAAGAGTATTCAAAGAAAACTCAGTCAAAACTTGGTGAAGAATGTGTCTTCCAAGGATGTTTTGCATTCGCGGCCTAAACATCAAGCCTGAACTTCTTTCTGAGCCTGTGCATATGATGTTGCGCAGAAGATGTTTGGCTTGGTCGAAAAACTCCCACAAAATCTGACAATTTCAGGCTTTACAGGGTGACTCGCAGCAGGGCATTTACTATTTTTAGCATTTTTTTATTCTCTTGACTGAGTAATGTTGCTTCCTTCAGCTTTAACAAGATAATTTTACATAGTGCAGCTTTAATCTGGACTTTAGTGAGTCTAGGCTCCAATGAGGAAACGCAACGCAAAAGCGAGAAAGAAAATATGTCAAGTAAAAAGGAGAGCAAGCAAGGCTGGTTAATACACCCTTCAGGTACTGTATAAAGTATGATCAAGAGTTACAGGTACTGATGGGTATTGTTGTCAATCAAGCAACTTAGCGGACATTAAGGCATAACTTCTGGAAATAGGGCTGCATTGCTTACAGTTTGGATGATACAGTTTGGATGCTGTGCAGCGCTAGTGTCTCTGGAGGTTGACACCTATGCATATTAGCCTTGTTAGATCTAACAAATAGCTTCTCATAGTTGCACAGAAAAGATTCTCTGAGTGCTTTATGGATTCAGAGCATAATAAAACAGATATTTGGCTGCAATTTTACAGAAAAACAGTGTTTTCACTGATGAAGATCGAGCACATTTTCAAAGATGCTATGCAATCTTTTGATCAGTGCCTCAAAAATTCATTTGAGCAAACTGCCTATTACTAAGTTTTCTGCTCTTCCGTTCGCAGCCTGAGGAAGACGAGACTATTCCTGTCAGAGCGCCCCCTACTGAAGCATCCTCTGAAGCTCCACTTGATGATGAAGACCTGGAGGAGGGGTCCTCTGGTCAGGAGATCGAGCTCATCACTGAGAAGAGTGAGTTAGCTCATCTTTAAGCATAAAGTGGCACGTAAAGAACTGCACGTAAAGAACTGTTTTCTACAGCTACATCCACTAATTAAACCTTTTGTTTAGATGAGAGGCTTAATGGGCCTTATTCACCAACTGGTCTTAAGAAGAGATTTCTTCTTTAAACCCACTTATGTGTTTCACCTATGTGAAAATTCTGACATTCACCAATATTATCTTATTTGGAATTTGTTCTTAAGTAAGAACAGAATCTACACACACTCAAGTGTGAACAATCCTTCGTCATGAATGTGATGTAGACTTTTTCTTAGGGCCTTTCTAAAGAATACATTTAAGAAAAAATTTAGGACGATATTGGTGAATGAGGCCCAGTGTTTGGATGAGAGGTAGTTCTTTATTTGTCCAGAAGGGGAAGCTAAAGTGCTGCTATATCTATAGTTTTGTTTGAGAATTTTAATGCCTGGAGAGACTATTTTGATTTGGTCAACATTTATTATTTTGACTTGAGTGAAAACTTGTATTATTCAATAAAATAGGTAGAGGAAGAAAGGCTTTAGTTTTGGGCATCAGTTTGGTGTACATTTGGTGACACTGAGTGTAAGTTTGGATTACAATTTGGTTTTAGTTCTGACTAGCATTGAGTGAATTTTGGATGGATTTTGGCATTGTTTATTATTTACATTAGCTTGTTGTCGTCTTCAGTAATAATGTCCAGATGCTACCTTGGCTGCTTCTTGTGTAGCTGCTGTAGTTCAGTGGCTTTATTTATTTCTTTTCTGTGAGAAGCTCTGTTTTATAACGTCTATTAAATTAAGCACTTCCCCATCAAGTCTGTTAAAAGATTACATTGTTCTTTGTTTTTGTTTAATTGCACAGAGCCATCCAGGACAGAGGAAGCCGTATATCAAAAAGGAGACGTAAGGAGGAACACTGTTATTATGACTTCCAGTTATTGTTGTGTTAATTTATTTCATGTGGAACAGAAACCGTATTTTTCTATTACATATTAACATATTGATTTAATTCTGTCACGTCAGTCTAGAAACTAGTGCGGTCTGCTTTTTTTGCATATATGGGGTCCATTATTTTGTTTGTCCTTTGGTCATGGACAGGAATATCCACTGATGATGCCAGGACAGAAAGGAGAGAAAGGAGATCCTGGACCTCCAGGACCTCCAGGACCTCCAGGCACATCGAGCCCATCAAGCCCAAGAGGAGACAACTCAGCTTGGTTTGGAGAGCCGGGTGCCCGGGGCCCTCAGGGACCACCAGGACCTCCTGGAGTTCCAGGGAAGGACGGCCTGCCTGTAAGTGCACCGTAACCTTGAGCTGAACTGCCCTACTTATTGTGAAAATAGGCCTCATTCACTTATATCTACCTTAAATGTGTTCTAGAGAAAGGTCCTAAGAAAAAGTCGACATCAGATTTATGAGGTACCGCAGAATCATTCACACCTTCGTACTCCTGAGTGTGTGTAGATTCTGTTCTTACCTAACAACAAATCCCACATAAGAAAACACTGGCGAATCTCAGAATCTTCATGTAAACTGTGTAAGTGGGTTTTAAGAAGAAATTTCATCTTAAGAACATTTGGTGAATGAGGCCCAGTGTTTGAAGGGAGTTAAGAGATATTAAACACTGAGCGGGTCACGAGATAAATTGACACCCGTTTGAATCATTGCTGTGTTAAAAAATGTTTCTCTTCCCGTAAATGCAACTTGTTCTCGTAAATCTGAGCTGCTGAAGTGATGCTTTCTTGTCTCTCACCACGGTGTCTCAGCACTGCTGTCATGCAGCACCACATCTGACTGTTTCTGCTTAGCTTTTCACCAAACATGCTGAAGTCTTTGGCAGATGATTAAACCTTTTCTGCTCAATTCATAACACCCATCTCTTCTGCTTCGCTGCCTCATTTGGCAGCTCAGTCACCAACAAACTTTGTTTTTCAGCAGTCTGTTGGTTTGAGAGTCATACAAGGATTAAGCCTGCTTTTGTTTTGTTGACCAGAGGGCATTCATCTCATTTAAGAGCTTCTCATTACCTTGACTTCAACAGTTTGATAGTGGGTTTGCCTATCCCATGTTGCTTCATAATGTAAGACTGGGTTTAGTTCAGCTGGTTTGTTCTCAGCAAGAATTTGTTGGCAACAACGTTAGCGGTATGTTATGGTGTTACACAATTCCTTGCATTAAAGTCCACATACTGAGACAGTAACAATTAGCCATATCCTTCATTGCACCTGTTTATATTAAGTAACAGGTGTGCCGTATCTTTTTGATGTTTTAGGCCTTTAGCCTCTTGCCATAGTGGATCTCTTCTGACACACTCCAAAAAATAGATTGTTTTATGAACATAATTTAATTATTAGTGATGCACCAAAATGAAAATTCTTGGCAGAAACTGAAATTCAGAACAAATTTGGCACATTTGACATTAAAAACCAAATATATATAAAATGATTTCAAATTATTACAACGTGTAGGCTACAGTAAGAGAGAGAATGGTTGTTCATCCAAGGCAATGAATTCTATTATTTTTTAGTTTATTTTGCACTTTGGCACTGTTGTTTTTGAATTTTTTGTCTGTTCAGCTGTCAGTTCATGCTAGCTGGGACTTTCCTTTCTGCTTCTGTTGTTTTGCTGTATTCTGCATATCGAACAGGAAGTTATGTTTTCAAGTGGTATTAAACCTGTAACCTAGAACTTCCTGGATGTTTTACCCCCCTTAATACTTAATACTTAAAACAGAGATTATTACTCGCTCGTCTGACATCTCTTGTAGAAACCAGGAGATGGTTCCACGTGGCTGATATTTTCACTGTTGATCTGCTGCTGCTCAAACTGTTTGAACGTGTCTGCATTGAGCAGCACAGCAACAGAAACAAACAACACTTCTTATCATTGTTTCTCATTTTCTTTACTATTGAAATTTTTAATGAAGTCTTAGATTTTGACACTTGTTTAATCTTTGTTTTTTTATTTTTTCAGTCAGAATGTTCTCCCTTTTTTTTCTCTTTTTCCCAGAAACTGAAAATGCAATTTTTGACTATTTTTGTCTGAAAATATTCAGTGGCTGAAATTTCGGTGCATATCTATTAATTATGCCACACATTTCCATTCAGTTAAATGGAGTAGCGTCAGCATATACAGACTTTAGTACCTAAACATTAAATGTATTTGCGATTAGTGTTGACAATTTTCAGTTTGTAAATCAAACAATTCTCTTGGCTCATTTTTTTGAATGTGGAAAATGTGTGATTTTGGAAAACTGTACTTTTCAGCACGTTTCATTATGTCCTAGATATATGTTTATTACTCTGTTCATCTTCTGTTCATCTTCATCTTCAGAATTAATCTGAAAATTATTTGTTTTTCAGGGTAGCCGTGGAAATGATGGAGCACCGGTAAGCATTATTTAATCTCTTATTCCTGTCTTGTGACGTCAGTGTTGTGTTTGTATGTCGACGTGTTTATGTTTAAAGAAAATCGTGAGATGTGGGGTGCCGGGCTGTGAGTCATTGCAGCTGTGAAAGAACAGAGTTCCACCAAAGTTTTTACCACCCTGATATTTTTACCACTTTCACCAAATTTGATTGCCAGAATAATTACTCAACATGAGGATGTATTCTTTACTCTGTGCACCATCAAATAAACTGTGTTTATTCACACCACACCAACCAAACCAACTCAACCTTCACATATAGTTCCACACGTGTGCAGCAGAGGTAAATTCCAAGCCAAGAAGGAGTGAAATTGCATGGAAATGTTTTGTGAAATGAGGGGAGCAGAATAACTCTGGATGCAGCCCCATTATTGGTTAGGCATGGCTGGTTGATTGGAGAGTAAAGTATAACCAAACAGCAGACACAGAGAAGCAAGCGAGGCTTCAGTGGTGGTCTCAGACCCTTTCATCTGTCTGTAGGTTTGATTGGGGGATAATAGCAGCACCTGCCTCCACACCTGTGTGCCTGATTAAACTAAATCCAGCACTGTGACCTGCTTTTCTCCCTTTTCAAAATAAGAGGTTCACTTCTCACATATGGGATACATCTGTGTGTATGTGGTGTTGAACTGCTCAGTGGAGTTAAATTGTGTAATGTTTAAACATATATCTTGCTATTTTCCTACAGGGTGAAACTGGAACTCAAGGATTTCCGGGCTTACCAGGTGATCCAGGCCTCAAAGGTGAAAAGGTAAAAACAACGGCACAGTACACTTTGTACACTTGATCATGGCCATGCTCTGTATCATATGGTATGGTGAGGTTCCAACTATAACCATACAACCCTTAGAAGCTGTTTTTACTGTATTTTACTGTTGTTTTTCTCTCGTATTCAAATTTAATTGCACAGCTTATTACATAGTTATTTGCACAATTAATTATATTTACATTCAAGCATCCTGCATTGACAAGTTTGAGTCTGCTCTGTAAAGGATGGTTTTCTTTTTACAAACAAGAGCATACACAGTAAAAATAACTTCTTCAAATCCAAATCATGATGAAACATCTCTTCTACTTATGAAAACAAATTGTAATATTGATTGAGAGGTTAGAATTTACATGTTCATCAGAATTTCTATACTTTTTACAAATGTCAAATACAAATGAAATAGTTAAAATCAGCTTAAACCATGCTTTTGTTATTTCCAGTGATGCTGGGGATTTTTAAGGGTTAAATGGGAAAACCCAATGTACTGATAAGGTTTGTTTTTAGGGTGATCCTGGAGTTGGTCTGCCCGGGCTTCCTGGACCTCCTGGACCACCAGGGCGAACAGCGGGATTTCGATATGTGGTACGTTGTTGATCTTGTCTAAGGCCAGATATCAGGCAAGTCTGTGAAAAAGGTAATCCAAACAGTAACCACGGCTTTTCCATCTGATAGATACACAGGCCACTGATGTTTTATACTATTACTCTCAAAGAAGTAAAGTTGTTCAAGTCGATTTGTTCAAATACAGTCAACCTTGAAATATTACGTTAATACTTGAACTATTCAAAAGTAATTTTGTATGTATATAGACACATGGCACCTTTTCTTTTTTTTTCTTTCTGTGGTGTAACTGCTGTCCCATAGATTGTTGTCAGGGGAGGGCGCTCGGAGTGCAAGCTGGGAATTGTTGTGCAGCGCATTGTGAAAGGGGCTAATATCAATAGAAAGCATACCGGGCTGGATAGGATTATGCCACAGGCCTGACGTAGCCTGCAGGCCATGTGTTTGACACATGGGATCTAGACAGCTGTTTTTTTTTTATTAAGCTGCTCCTTTAAGGATTGTCACTGATATTGGTATGTGTCTTCAGGTAAGATCATTGTCATATTTGTCTCTGCACAGGATGCTATTGATGGCTCAGGATTTGAGGACTTTGACAGTGACACTGAAGTCATCAGGGTGAGTTTTCTTTATCTCCAAAAATTTTTTTGCATCAAATGACATAAAAAAAAAGTTGGATAATGTAAATATAAAATAAATATATCAAAACGTAATGCAAAAACACAACACAACGCTAAAGTAAATTCTAAAATACTACCTGATAAGAAAACAGTTCAAGACTTGCAGGCCTAGTAAATATTTACTGACCTTGGTGTGTCTTTTCCAGGGTCCACCAGGTCCTCCAGGGCCTCCAGGGAAGCCTGGCCCTCCTGGCCCTGCTGTAGGTCTCTCTCCAGGGCCAACAGGGCCTCCAGGAGCACCTGGAAAAGATGGGAAGGATGGGCAGATGGGTAAACCTGGAATTCCAGTGAGTATTCTTCTGTATGGGGTGTGGAAAATAAAACACCTCTTTGTTTAAAACCTTTGCTGAGAGTTAACCAGATTAAAGCAATATTTCAGCCAATAATCCCATTTGTACAGTTTTCTAGTTTCTCTTAATGTAGCTAACATTTACTGGACGTCTGTGACTGGAGTGCTCCAATTTTACCTGGAGAGCAGCATCTAGACAGCGGGAGCGTTGGGGTTTCTCTCTCGCTCCAAGATCACTCTGATACCACTGCATCCCACAAGCATAATGTTCTAAGTTCCTCAGCTCAGCTATTGATATGCTGTTGATATTAAGCCTGTTTGGTTTAACGTCATCTCCTCGTTCTCTGCTTCCAACACTGCATTACATTACTATCATTCTATATAAAATGTATGTCTCCTCAATTCAAAGACTATTTAAACATTTAAAAGAGGCAAAAGTGATCTGATGAACAGAAAAGACATTTGCACCTGAAGTTGCACTCAGATTGACTCCAGTTGCCTGAAACTGTTGCATATGACTGTATAACATCCAAAGAGTCTTCATCCAAAGAGGTCCTCAAATCTTTCATGGCCTAGGGCCACAAAATGGCTTAATGTGGCCCTGGATATGAGCCCAGCAGTGTCATCAATATAGGTAACATTAGGTAATATTACCTACATCAATGTAGGCAACAGTTACAACAGTTACTAAACACCATTACACACTAGGTTTTCACCATAGTTCACACATTACATTGAACATTTTGATAAAGCTGAGTCAGCGTGTGTTTGCACTGTTGAATAAGTGCTGTGTTGACTCTCTGTCTCAGCTGAAATAATGCTTTGTTTCAGGTAATTGAGGACTGGTTTAGTGGTTCTGGATTTGATGCTGGTTCTGGATTTGATGCTGGTTCTGGAATTGATGCTGGTTCTGCATTTGATGTTGAATCTGGAATTGAGGCTGGGTCTGCATTTGAGCTTGGCTCAGAGAAGGACTTAGCCGAGGTATAGCATCTGGTCCTGGCTGGTAAATTAAAGCCAAAGGCCACAAAAGGCAGGATTTCCCCTCAACATGTTCCACTAGCATGCATCTTACAGTAACCCTCAGCCTTTGGCATCCAGCCTCTGGTTGATTAACTGCTTTGGCTTCTATCTGTTGCTTATGTGTGTGTGTGTGTGTTTGTGTGTGGTGTCAGTTTGTATGGATTAGTGGAACTGAAACGAAATCGAAGTTTCTGAATATACAGCATGAAGGAAATATGAATATATTGTCTTTATAGCATTGCAGGGATTTGCAAAGGAAACAATAGCACTGACTGAGTTGCCCTCTTTAGAAAAATATGCTGCGAACAGTTTATATGATATACTGATGACAAATATAGTATTATGAACATAAACAATAATTATAATTGTTTGATAGCACTGGTGCGTGTATAGTTAGTAGGCATGGGCATTTCTATTCTTTTCAAGAAAAGAAAGAAAAATGGAAAACGGATGGTTTGTGCTCACTTTTTGTTTTAGTTTGTCGGATAATATTGTCAACTTCTGCTTTACTCCACTGCTGCAGCAGAAGCACGTATGCTGTAGTCAGTGGAACATTGTCAATCAAGGTGGAATAATTTTTCACTGCTCCATTGAAAACAAGAAAATATGCAATTTTCTGTAGTCCATCTACCACCAACATGTAGTGCAGCATAACTGTAATGTCTGGTTCAGTTATATAAAATAATGAATTGATCCATTGAGTTTTAACTTGTCTTATGCTCACTGCACTTTATAGATTGGTGCAGAGGTCATCAACTTCACATCTTGAATCGAGCTTCTGGTCCTGGATTTTATAATCACTGGTAGATATGACCGTTGGTGGTCAATCAGTTACATTCAATTGTTTCAATTAACAACAGTTCAATTAACAACCAGTGGTTACAAAATCAATGACTAGAAACTAGATAGAAACTAGGACTGGAGTTGAGAATCTCTGCAAGTTTTAAAGGCAGAGAAGTAAAATAACCAGTTACTGGTATCAGTACTGACCATAACATAAATTGTCTATTGTTACTGATTCAATTTTCATATATATTGCAATCCTAGCATTAGTACACACATCTTCAACATGGGCTTGTCCAGGCTAGACTATCTTCTGGAAAGGCTACACTATGACAAGAACATCTCCAGAGCTGTTCCATCTCAGTACCTGACACAGAGTCTGAATGGATAGATTCATCAGAGCAATAGAGAAGCCAGAATAGAATGCACATGGGGCCTTTAACAAGCTGTTCTTTGCTTTCTAGGAAAAAAGTTCACTTAGCAAGCATGGGAACAAGACATTTTATGTTTTTCTAATTGTGGGTCAAAAGGTTTGTACTTGTTTATGTTTGTCATGATTCAAGATTGTCAATTTGACCTTGCGAAACACTCAAATTAGCGATACATTGACCAGAGCTCCACTAAGTACTCTGTGTAGTTTTCCCTGTTGGATGTTTTTGCAGTGACTCATGTGACATGTGTAGTAGTTTATCTTACAGCTGTCTCACACAAATACAAATGCACAAGTACATGTGCACACATTGTCAAGTTCACTGTAAATGTGGCTGAGAAAAACTCCTCTACTTGTGTGGTCTGTTCAGCAGGCACATCGGCTGCAACTGCCCTTTGAATGTGTACACATTTTTGACATCTTAACTCCAAAGCCTGGCCGTGGACCCTTCATGATTGAGGGTATCAGATTGACATCTTAAAATGTGTTTGGCTGTTTGCCTAGAGGGATGGAGGTTGTGCTGTCTTGCTGCAGAGATATTCTGCCCATTTTTGTAATAAGATGTGTATCCAGATGATTTTGTGTTTGTTCAGTATGAAAATTTAGAGTAGCACCAGTTTGCACCAGATTAATTTACTATTTATTACTTTTCCTTTAAAGTCAGATTTAAAGGTTGAGCTGCTTTTTTCTGTTTAGTCTGGGATTACTCTGTCATAGAAACTGTTATTACAAGTGCTTTAAATACTGTACATGTAAGGGCTACATGTTAAGTAATGTGCATATTAATATTTTGCAAGTGTTAAAACAGACCAGATCAAAGCAATTGTTCCCAAATGTTTAATTCTCGTGAGAGGGAGTGGAAAGGAGAGAGACTTTTCTCAGGCCAATCAGATACTGATTTAATCCTGTAAGCTTTTGCAAGATGTATGTTTGCCCACAAAGTGCTGAATCTACTGTAAACCTGTCAGCTGAAGGAACATTGAGGAGACTGATCAAAAGATCAAACCTGTTGCTGAAAAGGGAACTGAAAGAGCTTCACTGCAATCTGATCAGTGAGTGTGTGCGGGTGTGTGTGTGAGCTGATCTTACTGAAACCAAACGCGTCTCAAGGAACATGAACGTCAGTGTGTCATTGAGGGGAAGCTGCCTTTTATGTATGAATTCTACTGAAGCTACAACTAACTGCTCAGTCACATCTCAAACAGCAATGCAAATACTTTTTATTTACTTTGCTGATCATCTAAAAAGCAAAGGCAAAAATCCATTTCATTCATGATGAAAAAAACTTTTTTGCTCATGTGGCCTTCTCTTTTGAAAAACAGGAATATTTAAAAATATTCCAAACTTGGCTTCTGGGCCTTTGCTGTCTGTATATTGTTCTAACAACACCATGGCAACCCATTCTTATACCATAGCATCCACATAGCAACACCCTGGCACTCACCTGGGATAACATATAAATCACTTAGCAACACTCTAGCAACCTCTTGAAACTCTATAGCAACTGCCTAGTAACAACCTAGCAACCATCTAAAATATCATAGCAACTGCTCAGTAACACCCTATTAACCACATGTAATAACATATAAACTGCTTAGCAACATCCCATCAATCATCTGGAATAGCATAGGGACCATCTAGTAATACCCTGGCAATCACCTTGTATGTCTTAGCAATCTCTTGGGAACGCCCTAGCAACCGTCTAAATGCCATAGCAACCTCCTAGCAATACCATACCAACCACCTATGAACATCTTAGCCCTAGCAAGCAGTTGAAATAGCAATAGCAATTGCATATCAGGTTGGAATGCCATAGCAGCCACCCAGAAATCATAGAAATCAACTGGCAACACCTTTGCAACCACCTAGTAACACCCTGGTAATCACCTTGCAATACAAATGCTGCTTAAACAGTGAAACAGCAAAGATAACCCCTTTAACTTAAAATAACCCCAAAACAGCCGTGTCGGCTCAGCATGAACGTCCCGCTACCTACAAGCATTCAGTACTATAAACACCCAAGTAAGTTAAAATGTTAGTTGTCTTTGTCAAGCTAATGTAAACATTGTACACACATTTTCCCCTTCTAGGAATAGTTTTAATCCATTGTAGACATATCATTGCTTAAAAATGTAAAAGGAAAGATTTGTGTCATTTAGATTAATGAAATGATCAGATATTGGTTATGTGAAGGAAAATGACACTGACTACCTGCTTCCAAGTATTACACATCTCATTGTTCGCTTATCTTTGGGTTGCCAAATCTGATGAATAAAATAAAAAAAATGGTTAATGCTTTTTAATTTTTTTTAAACTAGGTATAACAGTGTCTTAATTTCTACTCTTTATTGCAGTGCTCTCTGGAAACATACCATATAAGCAAACTAACACATTTCAGATAGGGTTATACAGTCTTGGTGAAGGCCAGAGCTTTGCTGTTGCATGAGTGGAGGTGCTGATCCTGTTGCGATGGCTCTTATAGGGTGCTGATGGCAGGAGTGGCGAACCAGGAAGAGAGGGCCCGAAAGGCGAGAAGGTAAATTGTACATGACAGTTGAATCCTGGATTAATTCATATTAGTTCTGTTTTGTGATGGTTCCTTTGTATTTCTATAAGATATAACTGGTAGTTTTATTGACAGGGTGAAACAGGGTTGCCTGGACTAGCAGGACAAAAGGTGATGTCTGCATGCCGTCCTTCTTAGTTCACTTTGTCTGTATTTGCATATAGTAAAGAATTTAACTGACCTTTCACTCTGATGTGACACATATTGACTGTCCAAAACAGTTTTCTTCAATGCTGTTTCTTTTTCTCAGGGTGACCCAGGCCAGCCAGGTGTTCCAGGACTGCCAGGGCCTGTAGGAGCTGAAGGCCCTAAGGGACAGGCAGGCCCTCCAGGCCCCCCCGGGCCACCAGGCCCACCTGCACGCTTCAGCTTTGATACACTGGTAAATTTCAGGCTGGGCTTAAGTTAAAATATATCCCAGGGGTTACTTGTTGGAAGACACCATGTGTTACTTCTAGGATCCACCAGAGGCCACCATTATCACTTTTCTTCTTTTTTTTAATAACATCACTGCCAAACAAAACCAGACACTTCAAAACACAACATTTAGCTTTCAAGACAGCTCATTTATCATTCTGTGTTGAATGTGGCTTCATCGTTTGAACATTCGTAAAAAAAATCTGCAGGAAACAATTTTTTGATTGGTGACGCAAACAACCTCAGAATTACGTCTAACTTTGCCTAAACCAAAATCATATCATATGATTAATGAACGCATCATGGCCAGAGACAAGGCATTGTACATTCATGTGTGTGTGTGTGTTACTGCAGGATTCTGAGGGTTCTGGAGTGGATGGAGGCAGTGGTTTTGGGTCCATGCTCCCTAGAGGGCCACCTGTGAGTTATTTTACCATGGCTGGATGAGCTCTGTATTTTTTGCTTGGAATTTGTAAAGTTTGATGTTTGCAAAAATAAACTCTGCTTCAAATGTTCTCTCTCCTACCATGCAGGGTCTTCCAGGTCAACCTGGCCCTCCAGGACCACAGGTGGGTGTACATATACAATACACCTGGCCTAAAACAGCATTTTAGAGACTTCAAATATTTGTTGATATTTCTCAATGAGTACTTGAATGTTGTTTCTCTAAAGAAAAAAAGCAATAATAAAAGCAATAATATTTCAATAATGAAAATAATTATTTTGAATAATAAACTGACAGCACATATATATGTTTCTGTATGTTTTTGCATTCATTTTTTTTGTTATGCTGCTCTTGATGTCTGTCTTCAATCTGTCAAACCCCATAGAAATCCAGTCGAATCGCCCATTTCCACTTTCTATAGCATTCTAAACTTTATTGAAAATAATAATTGACTAAAATATGATGATGTTGTCGTAGTTGCAGATCAGCTCCTGAGCTGTACTAACTTAACCAAGTAAGAAAAATGATTGTGATTTTGTCACAGTAAGCAGATCTGCCGTACTATTTTTGAGATAG
>JAILXH010287095.1:1566-18590 GCA_023558415.1 Piaractus mesopotamicus | reverse complement strand
ATTATTATTATTATTATTATTATTATTAAGAGGAAGAATAATACCTACATATTCAGTATAACTATTGTTTACAATAACTTTTTTTTCTACCTGCATGTTGCTATAAATATTTTAGCAAAATCCCCAATAGTGATAAAAAAAAAAATAAAAAAGGAAGGATTTTTTATACCTGTTAGTGCTTCTTACTTCTCATCAATACTGACTATAACTAAAAAAACTATATATTTTGGGTTTAATTAGAGTTTTAAATTCAAATTGTCAACTGTGTAGCCAAGCTGTTAGATGTGGTTTATTTGCAAATATAGATGGTCACCAGAGAGAACAGTCTGACTCTGATGCTGCAGAGTAGAATGAGTATGGATTTTAAGGAGCTGTGATGTAAAGACAAATGGTAGACGTCCAAACGGTCGATGAAGCTATTAGAATTACAGTGTATCAGACTTCCTGAGACCAGTCTAAAATAAAACATGTATAAATGATGCACACTGAAAAGTCTGAATGAGCCCAAAAATACAGAATCTAACACGTAATAATCAATATCAGACAACTTTTTTGCAACTCAGCTTTGTACTGTTTTGACAGCCATTCTGCAACCCACACAATTTTCTTGCACAATTCCACCTCTGCCCCACCCTGAATTTTATTGGAAGAACCTGTGAGCGTGGCCTTGTTATAGGTGAATTTTGAGACCATTCACTACTGAAATGTGGGAAAAAAAAGTACTCAGAGTTGTCTCTAGAAGGGCCTTCTTGCTACAAGCTCACAGTACACATTACTCCATATTTCCATTGTTCCTTCTATTGCAATTCTGATGAGTCTTGTCTCTGTAGCTGGCTCTACGTGTGAAGGCTTTGAAGAGGCAAGTGGACGAGGGCGAAGGAGAGGTGGAGCGGCTGGATGGCTTACGGAGGAAAGCAATTAGAGACATGGAGGAACAAATGGAGCAGAAAGAGGCTCTCCAGTCTCGAGTTACAGCGCTGGAGAACGAACTCAAGTAAGTATCCCACGTCGAAAAAAAAAAAAAAAACCCAGCCTAGTTTACTGTGTCCCCTTCTTACAAATAATCTCCTTACAAATCCTCCTTATAAATAATCACATCATCATACGAGCTCTGTCTGCTCTTCAGAGGAATATGGAGACAAGGGGCCGGAGTTCAAAACGCATGACAGTAATGGCCTCCTACCACACAAAAAAACATTTTCATACAAGCCTTCACATTACGACAGCACACACACAGCCAAGCAGCCAGGAGCACCAGACACATTAGCATTAGCAAAAATAACCAGTAATTCAGCATATTAGCGGTTTTCCCAAATAAACCTTCACATTACACAAACAGTGACAGGGGCAGCCAGAATAAAGTCAGCTGGCACTGATTGGTCAACCCGATTTTTAATGCGTCCACACAACACAGAAAATTTGAGTTGACTATTTAACGCATAGCTGATATTTGTATGTCTGTTGACCTGAAATGTTTAAAATCTAATTAATTTAAACCTAGCCTTGAATTCCCAGCAATGTGTGTGGTCTAGTCTTGTAGCCCTGATCAATGATTAAAATTCAAGTCTGTAGCCATAGGACTATGACAAGACAAAGATCTACCACTGGCTTTCATGTTGGATGCAATTAGATTAACAAATTTGGCATGTTAGCAGAAATGATCTGATTTTTAAAGAAATAGTATGTTTTAATATCAAAATTCAACACTTCTATGGCACCGATCAAATTACTCCAGTACTTTCACACTACTGAGTATTCCATGTCATTCTTTACTAATTTTTCTTGCCTAAGTATTCAGTCTTTTCAGCATCCAGGAGCATCCACTAAGCACCAAGCCTGCCGATAGGCTGTCTAAATTACGTTATTAACGCCCGTGCTTCTTAATTAGTCTGTAATCCGTTGTGATCAGTAAATATACCCACTTCCTCCATCTCACACTTATTTCTTGTTTAAGCCACACACAGTTTTGATTGGTTATTTAAAAGGTGTCAATCAGAAATTGGTATCAAAGTCAATCAGTGTCTGTATTGAAACTGATATTAAAACGTTTTGATTTCGGTCAAACCTCTAGTCTGCCTGTAGTACCCTTTCAGACCTGTAGATGGCAGTGTGTCCCTTGAGAATGGACTGTCCAGACAGCGAACAGCCCTAAGCTCTTAAGGTCTTTTCCTTCCCAAGCAGCACAAATACACCAGCATAATGCCTCTTACACCCAGATTAGACTGACATATGCTGCTTAACCCAGCATACAGCACACCTTAAGTTTATACTGTCCTCTTTGTCACCACTCACTCTTTCTGAGCTGTACTGGGATTCAGTATTGGAGATAAGACACACAGTCAGCTTCATATACTATGCTGTCTTAAAGTTTTAAAGCGGTAGTTTGACCAGAAATCAGTACCACAGAAATTTTCCACTTATGCCAAATGTAAAAGATCAGCAAAGAATCAAAGGAAAATAATGGAATCTATTCAAAGGAGCCACAGATTCAGGAGAGAATTAACAAAGCAGCCACATATACAACAAATCACCAAAGGTTTATATAATAGAGTCTATAAAGTAATGCAAACCCTCAAAGTGATGTATAAAGTGATGCAAATTTAGCCTTATAGGAACTATTCTACTGAAAAAAAAAACATTAAAACAACAATTATTTAGATCTTAGATATTTACAAGGATTGTGTTATGATTTATTTAAACATTAATTGGGCATTAATTGGGATAGTAATAAGCTGCATATATACAAAATCATCACTTATAGGGTATTTTCTATTGGGAGGAGGGTGTCCCAAACCCCTTTTTTTATTTGTTCTTTTTTTTTTTTCATCTGAAAAAAAAAAAAGATCTTTTGGATTCCTGTTAAAGTGAAGTTAAGTATTTCAGATCCATTGTGGGTTTAATTTTTAAATTAAAAAACAAAAAATATCCTGTCCCACATTTTCAAGTCACTACCGAAACAAAGTTTTAGTCTGTGGGCGGAGCCTTATTTTACAGCAGGAAGTAAGACTGCACCTTTGTCCCTCATTGTCACATGGTGAGCAGGTAGATCTCATTGCTTTGAAGTAAGTGTGTCCCAAAGGCTGAATATCAGTGTGTAACACTAAGAATGGTCATCTCCGAAACACATTTTTTGGCAATTAAGTAAATTGTTTTGTGGTTTAATGAAAAATATTATGATTTTAATGTGTGTTCAACAGTTCAAAGCTGTTACTGGCTGGCATAGCATAATTCTTGTGTTTTGATGAAAACTTTTATGTTTTTATGTGTTTACCTGTCATGTACTGGCTAGTGTTTTTGAGTTCTGCTCAAAATTAGCTAAATATGTAATTGCCAAAACAGTCAGTACTGAAACAGTTTCGGTAATGTTATGATTGTTTTGGTAGTGACACAGTGGTATGTTGAGTCATTTGTTTTAAAAAAAACAAAAAAAACAAAACAAATTCAGTTCAGTTCATTTAATTTCAGTTCTGTTCAATTCAGTTCAGTTCAAGGTGCAGGGTCACTCAAATCAAAAGGATTTTAGTCTGAAGTTCAAGTCATTTAAAAGTCTGAAACAATTTGGAAGAACGATCCATATACAGGACGCATGCGCCTGAAGTTTAGTTTAACTAAGTTTTTTTTTTTTTTTTTCTTCTATCTGCCACTATAGAAGTATGTATAAAACGTACTGGATTTAGTGAGGCATGATAATTTGTTGGTGGTGCATTGCCCCTCTGTATAACTCCCAATCACCTGACCTTCACTATATAATATACTGTAATCTGAAAAATGGACAAAAGTATATCACAGCTAATAATAGTACTAACAGCCACTGTGAAGTCTGATTATGTCTGTAATTCTGTCAGTTTTTATAGACAACAGTGTGTCATACAGTGTCAGTAACCAAATAAGCAAGTCTGTTTTGAGATGTTGAGATTATTCAACATAGTTTGAGCAAGTGATGATTTATTCATGCAGTTTAAATGTTGCTAATTGACTAATTCTGTTAATTTTTCGCTACATTAACCTTGCAGTTCAGAGCCTTTCAGTCACCAAACATGTCCTGGCTGATTGTCTACATTTAGTATAAGATGGTTAAATTTGTGTAAACTTGATCTTCTTTCAGGGATGCTCACTGATTATGAATGACCATCATTGTAATTGTTTGTATTTTTGTCTTACATTGTGCAAGTGATGAACTGGTAACAGAATGGTTAATTGGTGGAGTTTTGAATTACCATCTTTAATTACTATGCACAGTTGGCACTGCAGTTTGACCTGATAGCAATATGCCATTCTTTCATATTTCATTCTTCTCAGGAGGAAGATCCAGCAGGCCCGACACATTTCCATGGACTCTTCAGCTCTCAGCTCAGATGACGATGATGATGGCCTGTACGACCCTTCGAGCATCACCTCCATCCTCACAGAGAGCAATCTACAGACCAGCTCCTGCTAGGGAGAGACATGGGGAGGAGTGCACTGAGGAAGGCTGGTTGATGGATACCTGGATTAAGAGAGCTGTTAAGAAATAACTGTTGAAACCATAAGACAGAAGTTACTTTACAGTAGTGGGAGTGTGGATTAGGGGATCTTCATGAAACCGTGATGCAACAGATGTTGAAATAATACCCGTTAAAGCAAAACAGAATTCAGTTAATACTTTGGATCTGCAGATTTGAACTTGTGATACAAAGCTAATGTTTATATGCTCGTCTGTTAATCCTCTTTAATGAGTAACAAGCTAATACTGAATTAATTTGATGCCCGAGTCTCAATGTTCCGCACTTATTCCACACTTTGAACTGCAGTGCTATGGTTGTGACACAGTTGGATAGCTGTATTATGCACAATTATAATATTAGCTGACCATAATTCAACAGATTTTGCAAAATCTCTGTATAATTCAGTTGTAAACATGGGGAAAAAATCATGGTTTGATGTGAAAGTTTCAGTTCTACAGAGTGAGAATTGCTCACACTGTTGTTTTTTTTTCACATTACTGGAAGATAATATTTAAAGATTGACACTTTGGCATGAAATATGACCAAAAGTAAGCCTTATCAGGGTAGATGGCAATATGGACAGTCCTGGGTGGTAATTACTGAACAGTTTTTGCTTTTGAGTAACTGTTATGGTTACCTACATTAGCTTTCTAGCTCTATTTTACAAAACTACAGATCCAGTATGAATTCAGAACTTGATGTTGTTTATCAGCCACAATTGGGGGTACAAATTTTGGCCAAACTATTCATTTGATTGGGAGCACAAATAAATGTATATATCTGTAATATACCTGGTGTGGAAAAAGCTAAAATAAATAAAATAATTAGACATTTAATAAAGTACTCCAAAAAACAGAAAGAAGGAAGATTATTTTAAAAATCTGGATGGTGAAGGCTGTTGACATACAGCTAATGATTTAAAAATGTGGGTTGTCGTGATTCATCTGGGCCTCAAGACCTTTTAGCATTTACAGTTTTCTAACAGGCAGTTTTCTGACTTGCAGGTTTTTCAACATCTCAGATAAAAAAAAAAAAGTTCTGTTAGTTGCATAATATACTTTAGAAATGGAAGTTTATTTTTAGTACATTCTTCCCACACTGGTTTGGAAAGGGGGCTTGAGAGGCAGGCAACTCAACAAGGCTTCCTACACTTCTTCCATCACAGAGAATGTGGTATCAGCTGTAGAACAAACTGCACACAGGGCTAAGGCCTGTACTGAAAGGTATGATAAAGATATAGTAAAGATATAGAACAAATATACTCTGTTTAGTTTACACACAGGGGAACATACTTAGGAATAAATGTAATGTAGATGAAGGAATGGAGCAATTAATGAAGTTTACATGCTGTTCTTTGACCAAGTAAATAAATAATCCTCATAATAAAACAAAAAAAATGATATAACGTAAGTGATCTACAAAAAATCTAGGCTTATTGGAAAACTATTACATTGATTATACTGATGAAACAAGGAATAGCAGGGTACCAGTAGACATAATATAGAGCTACGCTGCCCAACGAACTAATTGCAGAGCACAAACCAGAAACAGCCAGTAATACGTATCTATGGATCCACATTCCATTGACTTTACTAAGAGTGCTGAAACTTTATAGGGCGTGTTTATACCAGGGATGCTAAAGTACACAATACTGCAGTAATTACATTCTAATTCAGCAATTTATGAACCACATTTCATACCAAATGGAGAAGGCAGTGCACTCTATAACATCCAGCAAATGACTGCTGCTAATACAGTCAATCAGCCAAGACCTGTTTAGTTCTTGTGAGGCTAATGTTACTAACGGGCAATTTAGGCTTTTACCACAGTAGCATCATGCTAACTGCATACCTACATCTATTTATTCATCTCCATTAGTCTTCCTTATGTTATTTCTAAAATGGTGCAACATACTGTTATCTCAAAAATGGACACGAGAATGTAGAATAGCTAAAAGCCATAGCAGCCATCTTGAAGCTTGAGTTTTGTCTGTACTTTTGACACAAATTGAAGCAACTGTGGCGATTTGGTTATACAATTTGCACAATGCTAATTGTTAAGTTCCATCATCGGTAGTTTAAGTGCACAACTAAAGAAGCAAACTATAGACACCAAACATGGCTTCGCTACATTTGGGGTAAGAGAAAATCGCGTACATCAGTTCTTTTAAGGGAATAGTTTGGCGAAAGGTCAAATTTATAGTTTTCTCCAGACAAAGGCAATCAGCCAAGACATGTTTAGTGTCTAAATAAAAGTTTCCTTAGTTTAGCGCTGGTGCTACGAGGCTAACCTTGCTAACAAACACCAGTAGTCAGTAGACAACCAAATGTTTTCTGTAAATACATCCTCAAAATTTCTTTCAATTGCGTTAAAGTGTTCATTTAGGTGGTCCAGGCTTGTCAGTGTGGTTTAGGAACAGTATGACTTGCTGTGAGCTATAAAAATGAACATAACTTCACAGTGTAGCTGAACACTGGGGGCAGCCATTTTATGCTACATACGTGACCAAGTAACAACTGGGAAATTTTTGACTTCTGAGTAGGAACATTAAAATGTCCCTCTAACTCGTAATTCCCACTTCCCTCAGCTTCCCTGAGTTGCTAATCCATGATTTTATAAAGACTGTTAAGTTTGCGTTTCTGTATGATTCGCTATTTGTGTATAATGACGCTAAAACAGGGGAAAACTGGGATAATTGCTAGGTTTTTCCCTTTGTGGTAGGTGTTTGATCATGCTTTCGTGGCATTTGTCGCACTATGTTAATAGTGAATCTACGTCCACTTGTAAAATAAAGCACTAACCGAACGGCAATTTAATTCAACTCCAAACACTTTTAAGAGCTTTTTTTCACATGCACACAGCAGCCAAACAAGCGCTAGTTTAATATGAGCATTCTTTTTTTCTGATCTCAAACAGCTGATGTTGCATGAAAGCTTTTAGACTGGAAGTAGGACGTTCCAAGATGGAGCTTCCAGTTATGAATGCTGCATAAGACAATGAAAAAATTGCGTTGGTTAGCTACGTTAGTGTCGTAGCTCCAGTTTAAAACTAAAGAAGCAAAGTTTGGACACCATACATGCCTTGGCTGATCAACTATATCTGAGTTAAGCAAAAAAGATGCGTACAATTGATTTCTATTGAATCGTTAAGAAGAGATTATGGCCTGTGTCAAAGTTGCGGCGCAGTATTTTTCTGCTCCCAATATGTCAAACCTGCGTTAATTTATTTTCACCTAGAAAATCAACAAAACATTTAATTTGACCAACTTTTACAAATCTAAAGTCTCATCTTTATGCCTGTGTAACATGCATGCATGTTAAAGGGGGGTTAGGCACAACGCCAGAGGACACATTATGACACTCGTTATACTTGCACATGAAGCTGAGCAGAAGTACTAGAGCTCTTTTGTACATTTCATACATACAAAGCTCATACATTATACATGTGATGAGTGTCTTCACCTGAATGGGTGCTTCCTTTTAATATATAATCATCATTCTGTGAATTATCCTCTACAGTTTATTCTGTAAAAGCATTTATTGACTAATTCTGTTATATATATAAAACTGTTCTTTTAAGAATAGGACATTAAGTTCTCTGCACTGTGCTCACAGTGGTATGAAGAGCAATATGTATGTAATAGTGTTGATGGGCTTTTTTATATATTGCTTTCTTTTTCAAGCATAAAAGACGGATGCATGTATTTCAGTCTGGCAGTTCATAAGCATGACAAAGCTACAAAAACAACACTACAGTGAACGATCAACTCAACACTGTTTTTTTTCCTCATCATATCATTGTTTTTAAATTTGTCCAGATTGAAGTGTGTAGAGTTTTTGTCCTGACCAAACCCATCATTTGTTTAAACTACTACAATATCGTCGTGGGAAAAGTGAAAGAACAATAATAATAGTAAATACCATCAATTGCAGTCAATTGCAAAAGTTTGGGCACCCCTGGCCAAATGGCATTCTGTTGATTTTCCAAGAAAAACAAGCAAATAAATAAATGGATAAATAAAAATAAAATTTAGCAAACAAATAAATAAAAACAAAACAAAAATATGTTTAATTATGACACAAATAAATAAATACTTAGTAGACTGTGCAAAAGTTATGGCACATTTTATTTTCTTTTTGTTCATTTCATTTCTTTATTTTGTTTTTGGATTATTTTTTTTTCCCCAATCTTTTAAACTAGTAGAAATTATGCACTAAAATTTGCAGAGAAATACATTACCTTTCCTGTAGAAGAAACCATATAGTGTGGCTGTAGGTGTCCCCTAAAGTGAAAGAAAAAGAAAAGGGAAATAAAAAACTTCATTGACTAATTTGCCTGCTACACCATTTAGTTTATTTTTTTTGGCACCAAACTGCGCTTCATTTTATGCAAAAATCTTTATCTATGCATTCCAAACAAGTTTTGTTCACAAACCTAAACCTTATAAGCACTGCAATTTAGCTGAAATGCCTTATTAGATTTTTTGTAACCGTTATTTCAAAGTGATTTTTGTAATTGATGTTGATTTATTTTTTTATTTATATATTTTTGTAGCAATAGAGTGTTTTCAGCTTTTCCAATCAAACACTGATGGAATCAAGTCATCATTTTCTTGTGAACAAGATACTTGATATCTGTATGTACAGAGTTCCTCTTGCTTCTGAAGCAAAGATGCTAAATCCGATTCATGTTCAAGTTCCATTAAAATTATGAATTTCTATTTTTGCAGGATAATTCTGTGTTTCTATCAAATAAATTTACACTTATGTATTTTTTTCCCTTCTTGTCCTTTATTTGGAGAACATACTGTCAAAGGAAACAAGACACTTTTGTTTGTTATTTAATGTACTTACAGTGCATATATCACCTTAGTATTTACACACGTAATGTCTTTTGACTTTGTACTTATAAATATGAACAAAAAAGTATGAATTGATGAGAAAAAAACAAATATCTTTAAAAAATGGATTAATGGATTAAGATAATATTCAGACACCACAAATGAATAACATTAGTATTTTGTTGCATAGTCGTTGTTGTTACAGCTAGGTCTGTGGTAAGCTTTTTGCTGCATTGTGATTCAATTTTGGCCCATTGCTCTTGGCAAATGGTCTTCAGTTCTCCAAGGTTACAGGGATCCCTCAGATGGACTCTCAAGTTAGAAGTCCTCCATAAATTTTCAATTAAAGGAGGTTGGCTAGGCAGTGCAGGCATCTTAACCTCGTTTTTTTTTTTTTTTTTTTTTAAACATTCAGGTATTTTGGTTGTATGTTTAGGGTCATTGTCTTTTTGACATCTTCCCCCCCAGCTCTAGTTTCTTGGCAGATGAGATTAAATTCCCCTCGAATGTCTCCTGGTACATCGCTCCATTCATGTTTCCTTCAGTGATGTGCAAGGCCCCAGTACTGTTTGCAGAGAGTCAGCCCCACATTGGCTTCACTGAGGGTGTGATGGTGTTCTTGGGGTCATGTGTGCAGCCCTTTCTTCTCCAGACCAGCTACATTATTGCCAAAACGTTCTATATGTGTTTCATACACAGCATGAATATAGTCATTTTATTTAGTATCCAAAATGAGCAGTGAACCTACACAAGTTTTTATGTTATATCTTTTCTCACTATAGAGCTCCAAACTGCTTCTGGAAGCAACATCATCACAAGAGCTGTGCATCAGGAGCTTCATGAAATGAGCTTCCATGGCCGAGCAGCTGCACACAAATGCTCTTTGGACCAAATGGGCACAGATTCCCACAGACACCCTCCAAAATCTTGTGGAAAGCCTTCCCAAAAGAGTGGCTGTTATAGCTGTTATGGGGCCCAACTCCATATTAATGCCCAGTGGTTTTGGAATGGAATGTCCAACAAGTTCATGTAATTGTGACTACTGGCCATATCATCATAATGAATGTATATATTCATTCATTCATACATTTTACGTAATAACTTTCTGTAAGGGAGCTTTTAGAGACATTAAACACTTCAGACGTCTGGTTCCCATCACAGCCACTGTGAACAGAGCTGAGCGTTTCACACCAAACCACTCTGAAAGACTTCGTTTACATCTTAACCACTGAAATATGCAGAAATTTGGAATTCCGCTTTAACTGCAGTTCTATATTTGATGCAGTCGTGTATGATGGCTTGAAATGAGTGAAAGTTCACCTGCAGGTTACTTTGCCCCACTTTCAAATCCCTCTGAGTTTTAGCGTACACAGTTCCCTGGGTGGAGCACTTTAACTTTGAACTCATTTCATGACCTGTGATTGAACCTTTACTCAGTCTGATAACTGTTCAGACACTCACTGTTTTATGATGTAGTTCTGTTGTTAAATCTGTTTGTGCTACTGTGTGCATTTAGGTCCTTTTCTCACTTTGCTTTACTGAGATGATAAGCTGGCTGAAATCTGTGGTTTTAATCTGTCCTTTGTGTCAGTACACTTGGTTACTTCAGGCCTGGCATCACATTAATGTGTTTAATCGTAACAAAGCTTGGGTGATTAGAGGATATAGTCATCACAAAGTCTGCAGTCTTGATCAGCGCTGTTATGTTTGTGATGATGGAAAAGTTTGTGGCCTCATTATGTGCTACACAGTCTTATGGGAAAGTTTGAACACTCAAAGAACCCTTTGCACAAGATCAAAATCATTCTTCGGATTGATGGCGAGCGTACTCTAGATGGTTCTATACAGAATTCTTCTATTGTTATGTTGTCAAGCTTTTTTTGGTGCTATAAAGAACCCTTTTCAAAAAGGTTGTATGTAGAACTGTCACGCACATTTTCTGTCAATCCAAAGAACGATTTCTTAATGCAAGGGAACCTTTTAATCGTACAAAAGTTTCTTGGAGTGTTCATGGTTCTATATAGAACCTTTTTTTCTTACTAAAGAACCCTTAAAGAACCATCTTATTTAAGAGTGTGCAGGGAACCTATTTAAAAATGGCATTTATTTTGCTAATTTTAATGCACGATTTCTGTTTCTACACTGTACTTTTCTCATTGTGAGGTTATTGTAAGACTATTCTAAGACAGTTCAACCTATTTTTGTAGATGTTTTTACTTGTTCAAAGTTGTAATTTAGCAAAGTTATCTTACTGCATTGGCAGTTAGTTATCCTGTTTCAGGCATCTTAAAATAGGCAAAACATATAAAACATATCATGAAAATCAAATTAAAAAAAAAAATAGAAATGGGTTAAATAACCTTCTAATATTCTTCCAACGATCTCGCATTGAGAAATTTTAGATATATTGACTAGACTTAAAAGCAGCACTCGGGCCAAAATGATAAATTGAATATACGTACTCGCCTCCTACAGTGGAGTTACAGTTGTCTCTAGAGTGAGCAGATGCATTTGTATACATTTGAGGGCCCTAATCAACACCCATTAATCAATATTCATTTTGATCAGAAAAAGAAAATGGATAAAGAGTAAAGACAATAAAACAATAAATAACTATTTAAAGAAGAACCACAACCAATTAACTTGCCAATGTAAAACAAACAGAATAAATACATGCTCGTTGGCGCCCCTGGTGGCTTGGGGGCTCTAAGCGACTGCCTAAACTGCTGTTTCTGGTTTAAGGGCTAGGACACTCCCATCTCATGATGTATCTTGAAGCTGGGAGGAACATTTGAAAAACTACAAGTAGTCGTTTGCTGTCAGCTACAGAAACCTTAGCTTTGACAAACTCGTTTGTTGTCATGGTTCAGGAAAGTTAATCAGGAAAATCTACTTTTCAACCGTCTGTTCATTTTCTTGTCCTGTAATCAGGTGTTTGAAATGATGTCGTTCGACATGATCACATGATGCATTATCAGCACATTGATTGGCTGTTTCATGAAACCTGTTCCCTGAAGTTGGGACAGTTGCGGCTGCGTTTCACTTAACACTGTGCAACTCAACTGAAATTTTTACGTTTCAAGCAACTAAAGTTCAGCCTTAAAGCCAGTTTTAGTCTTTTTAAGAGCTCCTTGACTCACATAAATCCCAGTAACAAAAAAAAAACGGAGTTTACCTCATTTTATTATAGCAGACAGGATTGTGGATAACACCACCACTTTGTCAATGGGTCATTTCCTGCTTGAGTCACTTGCCCAGACTTCTAACACTACATGTTCATGACTGTATCTGTAAAAAAGGTACGTATATGTTTTCAATTAAATTTAATTCAAAATGTTCCTTTGAGCCTCATTCCAAATATACCCAGCCCTAACCGTAATATGCAATTTCATCAGTGGTCAGCGTTTTCTGAGCCTCTTAGGGCTTACACAACTAATATCCCATGACGTGAAGCATCAGTGAATATTAAATATGTAAGGAATGTGATGACACACCCCAAGAAACCTACTGCTGCAACACCTGTGCATGTTCACACCTGACTTCCATTCCATCAGTAAAGTCAAGTAGGGTTTTATTCGATATTTATTTATTTAGCGCTTTTTACAGACATTGTCACAAAGCAGCTTTATAGAAATCATGGTCAGAGCCCCAAATGAGCAATCAACGGGCGACAGTGTCCAGAAAAACTCTGAGAAGAGGAAGAAACCTTGGGAGCAACCAAGACTCAAAATGTGAGCTCTGGTTAACAACAGATATCAAAACAATAACACAAGCAATATGAATAAAGAATAAATATTTGACAATAAATATACAATAGTGAATATAGGAAAAAAGAATTGAGCTTGGCATTGGACAAAAGTGTTCAGATGAATCAATGATTACCGATGACTACCATTAGAGGGCTGTCAGAGTAACTAATGAGAAATAAATCTATGAAAACCAGCCACTGTTACTGATTAGTTACAGTGTTGGTGTTACTGTTGCAGCCACTGTTACTGAAAGTTTCCTGTCGGAGATGCGAGAAAAGCAGCTATAGCTTAGCTATAGTCTGCGTTTTTGTTTACATTATATTTTTTAGCCTTTACTAGGACATTAGACATATTTACAGCCAAGATGGTGAAATGTTACTTCAATAAAATGGACATAAAATGTTGTGGCTCCCAAGGTGGTTAGATTTTTGTTGAAGCTTGACAAAATGACTCTTCTTAACATTTGGGTTGCCGACCCCTGGAACAGCATATAAGAATGAAAATGAGGTTTAAATCCATGAACAACAATATCTACTGTTACAAGCCTGTTACATTGATACATTAGTAGGATTATGTTCTAGAGAAAATGCTTGATCAGTGGAACTGACTATAGTTTAAGTTATGATTTCTGGCTAAAATGCCTGAAATTCAAAAACATACTCATGTTGTTTTTGTAGAGGTGTTTTTTTTTTTCCCTTTGGCAAATATATTTGCTCTTTCATGTGAATTTTTCACTTACCATGAAATCAGATAAGCTCTTCATTTGACTGTCTGCCAACACTGTGTGGGTGTGAGAGTGTGCTTGTGTGCCAACCTGCTCATGTGTGCAAAATCAAAAATTACTCATATGAGCTGTAGAACATCACAAATATAGAACTGCAGTTAAAGCTGAATTCCAAATTTCTGCATAATTCAGTGGTTAAGACGCAAACGAAGTCATTCAGAGTGGTTTGGTGTGAAGTGCTCACTGTGTGATCTGAGGGCTGAGGTAACAGAATTGGCTGTTAGTGTTCTCCTCCAAATGTGTTGAGCTGTCCAGTGAGATGCAGTAGCTGATATCATGTAACTCGATGGAAGCATGTGAGTGGGAAGACCTCACTTGCAGGTGGCCTGGCTCACAATCAACGTACTAGTTCGTTCCAAAGGTGTTCACTGTGGTTGAGGTCAGGGCTCTGTGCAGGCCACTGGAGTTCCTCCACACCAAACGTGTGAAACCTTGTCTTTATGGACCTTTTGTGGCCAGGGGCACAGTCATGTTGGGATAGGAAAGGCCCAAACTGTTGCCACAAAGTTGGAAGCACATACTTGTGTTAAATGTCTGTGTATGCTGTAGCATTAACATCACACTTCACTGGAATTAAGGGGCCCAAACCTTGAAAAACAGCCCTGGACCATTATCTCTCCTACACCAAACTTCACTGTTGGAGGTCCACAGCAGGTAGGATTTTACTGTTATCCAGATTCATCCATCAGAGTGCCAGATAGTGAAGTGTGATTCATCGCTCCAGAGAAGTTTCCACTGTTCCAGAGTTCAGTGCGGTGTGCTTTACACCCCTCCAGCCTACACTTGGCATTGCTCGTAGTGATCTTAGGCTTGTGTGCAGCTGCTTGTTTAGCTCCCAACACACAGTTCTTGTGCTGATGTTGCTTCCAGAGGCAGTTTGGAACTCTGTAGTGAGTGATGCCATAGAAGATACGTGATAATTACATGCTACGCACCACAGCTGAGTTTGTGTGGTCTGCGGCTGAGCTGTTGTTGCTCTCAGATGCTCGTATTTCATAATATGACAATGTCACGTCTAAAGTCTCATCGGTACGGCCCATTCTACTGCTAGTGTTTGTCTAAGGAGATTGCATGGCTCTGTGCTTGATTTCATACATCTGTTAGCGATTGTTATACTCATACTCTGTTCTTCTCTTTTTGGTATAAAACAGCAATTAAATAAAACAGGTATTATCATAGGTACAGTTCTGCCTGAGTACATGGCAGTAGTAACCACTCACCTCTGATGAAAAGCAGTGTTGGCTTTCCAGAGAATGTGCTTGATCAGGCCAGGTATGTGTTTATGGTGTTGAAAAGAATGTGTGACCTTTTTTAGACGGTTATTTGGAAATGTTGCTAAATGTGCAAGGTGCTAAAATGCAAATACCGCTGCATGTTTCTTGCAAATGGTTTTGAATGATGGGTGAGAGCAGATCAGTTTCGCATTTAATAAAGTTGAAAAGGTGTGTGGGGGTGCGGCAGTGCCTTAATGAGCTTGTTGTACCAGGTTAGCCTTGTTTGCATTACACAGAATACAGTGTTTAGAGTGCTGTTTTGTGTCTATATATAACATGTGCACACCCAGTTATATACTATATTTGTTAAATATTTTATTCATTCGTGAGGCCACAAATTACTATACTGAGACCACAATTTATTATATTGAGGCCAGAATCTCCTATATCAAGTCCACTATAGACTACCCTGAGGCCACAATTTACAATATTAAGTACAGGAATTGGTATAGTGAGGCCACAAATTACTATATTAAGGCCACAAATTACTATATTAAGTACACAAATTACTATAGTAAGGCCATAATTTACTACATTGAGGCCAAAATGTACTATATTGAGTCCACAATATATTACACTGAAGCCACAATTTACTATATTAAGGCCAAAATTTACTATATTGAGGTCACAGATTACTATACGGATGACTAGAATATATTACTATGAATATATTAAGTTTCTCACAACTTGTGGCCTCAATATAGTAATTCGTGGCCAGCCCTATTATTAAAAAATAATCACGATGTGATTCGTATATTTACATTTTTTTCTTCTACAACTTAATATAGATGCATAGATCACAGTTATCCAGTGTCAACGAATTCAACCTTAGGCATTTATTAAATGTTCCGAGATTAGATTAGCTTTGGCTCCATCACTTTGTTTAATTTCCAGTCCAATCAACCATTAATTAAGGTCTCTAACTATTGCACAATACTGTATGTAACTGTTAACACCATTCCTCAACACAACACACATTACTCTTTATACAACCTTAAACTTTATCAGGTGCGATTAGCCGCATTCCAAACTGACAAACAGTCATGCGCGTGTGAATCCTCAACAGGCCGTTTAAATAGCACTTATCACAATGCACTATTCACCACAGTGTGACTGCTGAGTTCCATCAGTGTATAATAAGAGCTTCTGGGCATCATTACATCACTGAGAGAGGCTGTTCTATAGGAACAGACGTATTATCCATGACTGAATCCCTGAAATATGGCTTGGCGTGTCATAGAGTATCGAGAAGAAGAGGTTCAAACGTGTTAAGCAACCAGCCCACACATATCTGAGGTGCAGCACACTGTAATAGTTTACACACCCTGAGTTTCTAATAGTTCTTTCTCTCATGAAGTCACAAGGTCACTGTGTGGGGTTAATGGGTCGGTTTATGTGTGGTGTCCAATTTAAGCACGGTTTACATGACTGACATGGATATCTAATGGCAAAAAGGCTTGATAAGCCTTAGTAGTCAAAGTATGTGGTGGGATGGTTTCCTACAGAGCCCTTAAGATCACACTGTGCTTATTTTTTAACAATAGGGCTGGCCACGAAATACTATATTGAGGCCAAGTTAAGTTTTTCATAACTCATGGCATCAATATAGTAATCTGTGACATCAAAATAGTGCATTTTGGCCTCAATGTAGTACATTTCAGCTTCAGTGTAATATATTGTGGACTCAATATAGTAATTTGTGGCCTCACCATAGTAATTTGTGTACTTAATATAGTAATTTGTGGCCTCAATATAGTCATGTGTGGCTTCACTATACTAATTAATGTACTTAATATAGTAAATCGTGGCCTCAGTGTAATCTCTAGTAGACTCAATATAGTAATTTGTGGCCTCACTATGGTAATTCATATACTTAGTATAGAAATTTGTGGC
>JAILXH010287090.1:28998-41522 GCA_023558415.1 Piaractus mesopotamicus | reverse complement strand
CTTAGTACACTGCTTGCTAGCTAACGTCAGCTAGACTGAAACGTGGCTGGCTACACTCCTCGCACACTGACTCAGTTAGTCAGTTAGTCAGTAAAAATGCCTCTTTTAGGTTGGTCTGCTAGGCAAAAATGAAGTTTTTTTGGATGTTTTCTCTAAAACGCCCATGTGTACCACTACACTGTGAATGCATTTTAAAAAATACATTTACTGTCGGCCAAAACTGTATCTCAAAACTTGTAAATCAAAGAGCGCATTTATATACGCTTAATAATCCGATAACTGCAGAAAATCAGATTTTGTCAGTAATCCGATCAACAAATGTAATCAGATCATGTGAAACTCCAGGTCTACATGAGTCAAGCAGTAATCAGATTTGCAACCAGCCAAAAAACTCACAGAAGAAGACACGACGTAAACGTTAATGTAATGTAAAACTCAAAGTTCATGCAGCAGCTTTTTTTTTTTTAACATCGCGCCACTTTACCTGAAAAAATGAACATACATCAACTAGAAGATGAAGAATATTTAAATCCTTCATTTCGCCTAGCATGTAGTTAGTTTCAGCGCCGCACTGCTGCTGTCTCGCAGGAGCGCTGCTTGCTTATTTCAGGTACTGCAGTCTGTTTTTGCACATGCTGAGAAACCCGAAGGAAATCAGAGTAAAATTTTACATGCACTGAGAAATCTGATTACTGAGCTAAAATCCAGCTCTCCTTATCGTATTTCTTAATCAGATTTCTAGACCTTACGCCGATCTAAGAAATCGTAGTATGCTGTTTACATGACCATTTAAATGATCAGATAACTGCAGAAATCTGATTATGATTGAATTACTGAGTGCATGTAAACACACTCACTGTTTCAGGCATCAGAGTATCATTTAGAGTAACAAGCTTCTGTGATGTAGCTTTTAGAGACCTTAAACACTTCAGACATCTGGTTCCTATCATCACCACTGTGAACAATTCTGTCGTGGCAAGTTTCTCTAGGACAATTCATTTCATACCTAATCACTCTGAACGACTTTGTTTACATCTCAATGATTGAAATTTGCAGTGATTTAAAAAAAAAATCAGATGAAATCCCCTTTAAAGAGTCTTCAAAATCAGTCACTGGCCCCAAGAGGGCTGTAAGAAATATAACCGACATTTGTCTGAACAGCGTGCAGAGGTCACTGCTCTGTCTTGCGGGGCTACGAGCCTCTTGCTCAATCTCATCTCCAAGTCGATCTCAAACATACCCCAGTGACATAGCTGGATCATTCACAACAAGGCAATTAAAAGGGCAGTGAACACCCTGGAGAGATCATTATCTCATCTCAGCACTGTGTATTGCCTTACCTTCAGGGCTATGAGCCTCTGGAACACGTCCGCTCTCATACTCATCTCAACGTCAAACTCAGACAGGCGCTTGTCAGCTTCAGTGCTTGCAGATCGCACCTCTTTGCAAGGGGACACGTACTGAGGGAAATCCAGCACATGTCGAGAAGCTGTGTGCACATCATTCACAATAAAACAGTCAATAAAAGGGGAAGTAATTGAAGGGTTTGATGATAAGAGGACAATTACTGATTTTATTAATAGATCACAAAATAAAATGCAATCATATCATTGGTACTTTCAATCATTTTGGAAAGTAAATCACAGTGGAACAGGGGATCGTTTACATACATTAGTCTAAAGGCACGGAAACAATAACAGCCTGTTTAGTTCCAAGGAATAATGAGAGGTTGAAAAACAAATTAGTTGAATTAGTTTTAGGTACATAAACCCAAACAAATGTCATAAGCGTAATGCTCATACCATTCTATTCCTACTTGAGGTAGTAAGACCAACCATGTCGCTGCTGTTAAGATGGCCTTTTGGAATACCTGTGTATATATAGGCTATACATGTCGGAGTTGGAAAAAAAGGCCGCCCCTCACAAGATCGGCCCACCGAGAAAATTCCCAAACTTCTTAAAGGCCAGCCTGTGCCTGGTTTAACCTACACTATGTAAAATGTAAGGATTTGGAGACCTCTCTGGTGGAAATGTGTAACTGCATGCAACATGTGGAAGAATGTTTTGTAATGTCAGCGCTTCAGACCCCTTCCCCACTTGGATGAATCCGAGGATTGCGATGGTGTTGAAAGCGTATTCAAAGAGAACTCCATCAAAGCTTGGTGAAGTACGTGTCTCAGTCGGACCTTCTCTTTGAGACTGGGCAAATGATGTTAATCATCCAAAAAACTCTTGTTTGTGTATTTTATCAGCAGATATGTACAAGAAAAAATACCAAATATCGGTATCAGCTTACAATTCCCATATCTGTATATCCCTAATACTGAATGCTTGGAAAGGCGCATCATAATCGTAACATGTAGCGGCAAAATTGCAGTACTAGTATATTTTGTCTATATCGTGCAGCCCTACCATCCAGTGTCTGCCAATCTGTACTGACTCACCAGCATAATCCAGTTTAGCATCTGCCAAAACCTGCAGCGTGTTTTCAACACACACCTTCCCAATGTCCACAGCCCCAACAGAGTCGTAGGCTTGCTTTATCCGCTGGATCAGCCTGTCTGTCCTGTGCCTGATCTGCTCTGGGCTCAGATCCCATCTTAGATCACTCCGGTTGTCAGCAGAGTTTGAACAGTTCCTGGCAGAAACCTCCAGTCCATTCAGCAGGGTCATCCTGAGCCTCGGGCTACAGTGAAAAACCCTTTGAGGGGAGGAAAAAAAAGACCAGAGCAAATAATGTCAAAATATTCTGTTCAGAATCATAGATGTCTGAGCATAGAAGTCTACGGTTCCAGGTCCACTCTGACCCTGAGACTGACTGGACTAAAGAACCGAAACAGTATACAGCTCCAAACGCTGCAGCGCAACCCTGTCATCAGCCCTAGCTCTAAGTAGGCAAACCTGTTGAATCCAGTCTTCAGATGACTGAAGAAACATCTTTAGATATTTTTAACCCTTAGACTAACAGATAGTAAAATCTTGAGGGTAGAAAGTTGAGCTCCTCACAGCTGCACCCAGCTAATACAGGAAAACTGGCACGACCACCTCCCTGACCGTGAAAGCATGGTGACGGGAACATGATACCTCCTTCCAAAACTTACAACGACCCCCACATGGCTATTAGATTATCGAGATTTTGTTCCACTGGGCTGAAGCTGGCTTCTTATTCACAGCTTGCGATCTGTCTAGCCTCTCATTCACAGCTTCTAATGCAGGGACAGCAGACCCAGGGGTCTATTCATAAAAGCCAATCTGCTGCACACTTACTACTTTGGTACAATTAAGGTGGAAAAGCAATCAAAGGCAGCCAAAAGAAATCTGGGACTCAGCTTTGCATCAAACTCTTCTGACGTCTGGTTACTATTACCACCACTGTGAACTATTCTGACTTGGTACGTTTCTATTGAATGGAGCATTTCAGAACAAACCATTCTGAATTACTGTTAATATCCTAACCAGTAAATTATGTAGACATTTTAAACTAGTGGGATTCCCTTTTAAAAAAGGAAACAATTTTATTCAATTTTGGAAAAAAAAAAGTAAAACAGCGTAACATAGGGCTGTTGGTTATAGTTAAAATCCCATGAGATTTTCAGTGTGCTGTTTTTGATTAAGTAAACAGATTATTAGATAATCAGAGGAGGAAATTTAGCCTTCTCTTTTACAGTTCGCCCCCAAGGTGATATGGTG
This sequence comes from Piaractus mesopotamicus, assembly GCA_023558415.1. Lineage (NCBI taxonomy): Eukaryota > Metazoa > Chordata > Actinopteri > Characiformes > Serrasalmidae > Piaractus > Piaractus mesopotamicus. The sequence continues at coordinate 37,832 of JAILXH010287090.1, read as the reverse complement.
ATTCATTTTTTAATAAGGTGTGAACATAAATTGATATATTGAGGCCACAAATTAATATGTTGAGGCTACAATTTAATATTGAGGTCACAAATTCCTATACTGATACCACAGTTTACCATATTGAGGCCACAAAATAATATATTGAATACACAAACTACTATACTCACACACACACACTCTGCCGCTTATCTTCCTGTGCGCAGGGGTGCTGGAGCCTATTCCAGCGGTCATTGGGCGAAAAGCAGGACAAATCACTATACTGAGGCCATAAATTACTATACTCAGGCCACAGATTAATATACAGCATGTCTCAAAAGTAAGGAAACACCCATATAAAATGAAAACAGTTTGGCAGACGGCGATCCATTTTAGGAATCAGGAAATGTCCCATGTTGGTGACATGGCCCAAGAGGTTTACCCCCCTTCCTCCACAGCTTGTGTCTAAAACTGGATCACTGTCTGCCGAACCGTTTTCATTTTATATGGGTGTTTCCTTACTTTTGAGACACCCTGTATTATTATGAGACACTTCGATATAGTAATTTGTGGCCTCAATATACTGATTCGTGGCCACCCCTTATAGAAAAATAACCATGTCACCTTATGGGCCTCTGTGTTGTACATCAATGACAGGAGAATCACTGTTTCCAGCCTCCAGTCCAGTAGAGCGTTTACAGTGTAGTTTCGTGCTTTGCTGCTGTAAAACACCAAATTTAGCTCCAATACAACTTGATAAACTAATAATAAGAAGTGGGCGAAAACGCGAATCGGTGAACTACATGACTGGATAAACTGAAGCAGTCCGGTTCCTGGAGTCCACACTGGTCACTTACAGACATTTTTAGAGAATACGCTTTACTTAGCTAACTAGGTTAACCAGCTAATGATCAAGTCTTTCCGGAGGTTAATCAGATGTGTTAGAGCACTAAAACACGAAATTGCACGATGTATGTACATTAAAGGTGGGAAACACTGTTATATGACAATCCTACACTAAACCACAGCTTACAATACCTGTACAAACCGGCTCGGCCCACAAACATGCTGACGGAACACACTGCACTCGTGAATGAATTGTTCTTTTGAGCCGGTTCTTTTCAATGAATCTGTCGAACCGACTCAGATGGCCAAATGATTCGAAGCTTTTTTATCATCTACGCAACGTCCGTGTTCATTAAAGCATCTAGATTCAAATTCGAATAACAATGTTTCGAAAGTTTATCCTCATAAAGTTCTGACATAAAACAATACAAAAACATATAAAGGACAAAAAGACTTATAGTCAGCATCCTCTTTTTGTCATATGTTTACCCATATAAAATAAAAAAATATGTACATGCATTGCTGTGGTGTTTTGAAACTTATGTGCTAAAAACATTTAACTATGCTATTTTTAAATATTTAAATATTTTCCAACATATGCACATACACTATATGGCCAAAAGTATATGGATGTTCCTCCTAATTATTGAAAATTACCTAATTAATTTTCAAATCGCTTCAGCTGCGCAATCACTCGGCATTTTTTTCAGGAAATGCACTATTCTGATTTTATCTGCAAAACATTTTGTTCATAAAACGAATTTTCATATTAAATCTCAAAAATTGTCGGTGTTTAAAACAAAAACAGAGCATCGGATTACATCCCTTAAAATAATAAATAATAAGAAAAGCAATACTTTTCTCACATATCTGAAGCCCAATATCCCTCAATGTCTGTTTATCATTATGATATGATTTTTAAATGATTTCTTATTTATTTATTGGTTCATCTTGTTTATTTTATTGTACTGCATTTCACGTTGTGTTATTTTAGATCATTTTTTGCTGCTGTTAATTTACACATTAAGTGCAGTAGCGATGTAGGTTGCGATTGTTGCATCAGTCAAAAAGACTCATTCTAGCTAATATTTCCTACAAAAAAGTTGACGGGAATGGGCCGTGCGATTCACTGAAAAGCATCGGTTCAGCGAACTGAATCGAACTTCCCCCCTTGTGTTGAATCCTCTCAATCCTCTCGCGCATGCGTGCTGCTGAGACTCGCTCTGGCTCGAGCTCTAGTGACGCTGTGGTGGGTTTCGCTCTGCTGGCGATCTGTGCAGGTAGGAGGGCGGATGTAGCATCACTGACAACACAGCAATGTTATTTCCATTTTAATGCAGCAACGTGCAAAATGATCAGCAGCGAAGTAGATTTTTACTGGCGCGGTCTGGTTGCCTCTCTGACGCCTTTACCAGAGACAGTGCTGCTCTGCAGCCATTGCACAGGCGTGTGCTTGGCAGTTGAAAACACTACAAACGTGATCTGCTATGTTGATGTGTTCAGGGGGACCTGAGATGTACTAAATGTGTGGTTATTTCGTAGTTTGTGGTTGATTGTGCATTAGATATGCAGTGACACGATGTAGGACAAAAACCTCCATCCCCCAGTTAGCATTACATCACATAACTGCATCATTTGTGCAGCTTTTGTTATCCAGGGACGCAGCACATACAGTATAAGGTGCTTTTTGGATGGAGCTGTCAAACTGACATATTTACCTCTGGGCGTAATTTGTGCTAGCCTGGCCTTTCCTCTTTTTCATTCTCTGTTTTGGAGATCTCTAGCTTATGATTCATTTAGTCATCTATATTATGTAATTAACTGCAACTGCTTGCTGCATTATGTATGGAGTTATGCACTGGACAGCATGGGGTTTGTGCACGTATGTGGGCCTGATTAATGACTAGAGGCCTATTTGGAAACTTTGGGATAACTATAGCATGCCTGTATGGAACATAAATCTGGGATATAAATAAGGCCACTGAGAGCCAGACAACACAAGCTGGGGATCAGAGTGCAATGCTGAGAACAGTTCTGTTCAGGATGATTTGACTTCTGAGTAATCTGGATTATTTATGGCGTGTGCCTACATTTGTCAGAAGGTAATCAGTAAACTGACAAACTCTCCTCAAGCGGTTTCACTTCAGCTCAGATGTAATGATGCTTGGCTAGTATTTCGGTCTGTGGTAGGACAGCCTTAAAGGGCCCATATCATGGGAAAGTGAATTTTGAAATAAGCGTTTGATGTGCTGCTCAGAGGTCGGCAACCCCAGTGTTAAGAAAAGCCAGTTTGTCCTTTTAACAAAAATCAAATCACCTTGGGAGCCTAAACATTGTGTGTCCATTTTATTGGTTTTACCATCTTGTCTGAAAATATGTCTTAATATGTGCTAATGTTCTAGTATAGACTAAAAATATAATATAAACGAGAACAGACTTACTTTGCTCTGCTTTTAGCTTTAGCTCAGCTTTTTCGCATCTCCGGGAGGAAACTTTTCCTCAAAGGTAGAATAGTTTCTTGTAAAATGTCTCTCAACGGTCGACTTTTTACGAGGCTGAAAGTCAGCTTCTCATTCGCCTCTTGTTCCAATTTTCCCGCTCCACTTTAAATGCTGCCTGAGGCGACAGAATGTAACCGCTGCGCCATTTAAGGTGGAACGGCAGAATTCGAACAAGAGGCTGGTGAGCGGGAAGCCGACTTCAGCTTTGCAAATTTTGAGTGTTTGACAGTTTCTCATTGCAGATTAAATGTATCAGGAAATCAGCGCAGTGCTTATAATATGCTCTCCAAATCATCGATGTTCGTCTTAAATCTCTGTCTTTTTGTTAGCTACTGGCTAGGCAAGATTCTTGTCTACATTGCTATGGTGACCAGCAGTCTGCGCACCAACCTTCAGGGTTGAAAGGTGAATTAGCAGTTATACATTAACGTTAAACAACATTTATTGTTAAAATTGTGTTAGAACAATCAGCAGAGCTTTATTTTACTGAAAAGGAGGATTTATTTTATTTTTACCAAAAAATCTAATTCTGCTGTGGAGCTGCAACAGGCCAGTAAAAGAGCCGCATGTTGCTGACCCCTGTCCCAGGTCAACACTGTTTTCAAAGCGCACTCTTCACTCCTCACTCCATATGTCCCAGTTATGGAAATGGAGCTGCCAAAACAGACCGTTCTGAATAATTTGTTTTTGTGATGTTACAAAAACCAACACATTGATGCGCATCTGCCTCTACAGCAGTTTAGCCCCACCTATTCACACCAAAGTTACGAGGAGTGTTTCAGGCCAGACTGCTTTTAGATGAGGCATAATACAGGGCGGCACAAATGTCTTCTTCCATGATATGAGCCCTTTAAAGGCCCAGTAACAGAACAACCTGTTTAATTTAATGGATGAAGAGTGGTTATAAATGGTCGTGTAAAATAGATAAAAAGTATTTTTGGCACATAAACCCACACAGATCTTACAAGTGGGCGTCAAGTGCAAGAAAATTGTAGGATACTGTCCCTTTAATGAGAGCTGAAAAAGTTGAGTGGAGTCTCATTTGTTTTGGAAACCTTTTGCTTCCAGTTTTTCACAGACAAAATGTCAGTGGAAAAGCGCCTGGCGTATTCCATAGTGCAGTTCCTCAGAGACCAGACACACAGTGGGTCACTCAATTCAGATGAACAGGAAAGCCTCGAAGGTAAGCCAGTCTCATGTTTTAAACTTTGAAAGTCACAGACCTTGCTCTTTTTTTTGTGTGTAAACCAGTGGATGTTAAAAGTCTAGTCACTGCTTAGCCTTAAAGAGTGTTTTGGATTTTGTGACCTTGGATCTGATCACTGTAACCTAAAACTACAAGCCCATATTTATCAAGTGTCTCAGAGTCAGAACACTGATCTAGCACCAGGTCTTATCAGTTTGTGTAATTCTATTCAGAGTACACTTTAAAAATGTTCAGTAACAAATTTATTCATTTACTGGCAGCGGAGTTTCCATGTGATCACACTGTTAGAAATAAAGGTTCTATGCAGGTCCATTTCTCATTTATCAGGGTACAAACAATGTAAATGTTCCCTCAATGGTACAGCAGTAGTTTTAAGGTCTAATTGTGTATCTTAAATATGTTTTTCCCAGATGAAAAGTGCATATTTGTACCTTTTAGTAACTTAATGTTTTAAAACTGAACAATAAAATAAAAAGCCTGGAGACGAGACGGAGTGTGTGGAGTCACTACAACTTCGAAATATAATTTCAATGGATTATGGTACAATTATGTTTCATTGACTGAAGGTACGGAGATATACCTATTAGGGGACCACCCCAGTGACAAAAGGGGCACTGCCCCAGTGTCAGTTTCACATCATATATTTTATTTCTGAGAGTGTACACATTATATTTACAGTATTATTACAATAACATTACAGTAGCCATACAAAAAAGTGTTTGATGCAGTATAATCTGCCTGTATTGTAAAGATCAATACAGGTTGCTGTATAAAACAACAAAACACATTTTAAGTATTGTACTGACTTGAACACAATACATTATGTGTACATTATGTATTACTTTAGTGTAACTCGCTTAACATCCAGTGGTTCTCTGTGTTCTTTTGTATTAAAACAAAATATTGTCTGGCATGTTGGCAATTTCTTCTGTACAAGCTCGTCCATTTTACTCTCTACCGAAGAGCAGATCTCATGTACCAGAGTTTATTTGTTTCATTTGTACCCCAGCAAAATTTGATAAATATGGGTTCTGCTGTTATGCCACAAATTATTTCACTTTAACTGGTGTTAAACAGTAAAGTAGCTGTCAATTCATGTCAAGAATAAGACCTCAAAATTATTTGTTGTCTTGTTTTTTTTTACAGTTGCAATACAATGTTTGGAGACCACCTTTAAGATCAGCTCCAGCGACTGTCACCTTGCAGCTGCACAGCCCCTCAGAGAGATCTTTCTGAACTCCCTCCTTAAGGTGACTGACACACTGACACACATTTCAGGGTGCATGTAATTAGTGTGGACGGCACAATCATGGTGTTGAAAAAGTATTAACTTAACAATATAATATATACACACAGCCACTTTATTAGAAACTTGTTCCTACAGTTAAGAGCCTGTAGCCTATCTGTTGATGCACAGTTTATGTTAGCCATCCTCTAGCCCTTCGTCAGTGGTCAGATGCTGACCTCTGAGCTGCTCTTGACTGGGCATTTTTGTATAGTGGGCCGCTTTAAATCTAGCAGTGACCTAGCAGTGACTTTTAATTGTTGATTCCAGCCATTCCTTATGACCCCTTAAGCCTTTTTGAAGAGTTCTATAACCCCTGCACTGTTCAGTATTATTGTTTAAAACCCACCTGTCTGCATATACAATGCATATTGTGCAACATGTATATTCTTATTTTTTTGTATATTCATGTGTTTTTTTTGCATATTCATATTCGTTTCTCAAACCTAAATCTATAGAATGACATTGTGTCATTACAAGAGACGTCTCCATCTCCAGAGGACATTGAGAGGGCCGAGCAGCTGAAGAATGAAGGTATGTGGCGCGCACTGGAACTGATGAAAGGGAAATATGACCTGAAAAAGCTGAGGAAGCTTTACTTGAAGGAAAAATGTGCAACTGATTGCACATTTTTACTGATTTGACAAGTCTCTAAAGCATAAATGTACATTATGATGCTCAAATGTGTTTAGAACCGTGTAAGATGGAGCAGGAGTTATTGGCAAAACAGGTACATATGGTAGAGTTAGGATAGTTAAAATACACTGCAAAAATTGTATCTTGTCAAGTGAAATTGTCTTATTTCTAGTTGATATATTTAATATTTCTTATTTTGAGATAGTTGTGCACATATTACAAGATTTCTTAGCTTATTTAGCTAGACATTTTTTACCCGTTTTAGGTCATAGTATTAAGTAAAATGTTTGGAAAGAAGTTAAATAATCGTAAAATAAGCTTAGAACAGTCTCAATGGGAGAAATATTTGATATATCGATTAGATTTAAGACCATTTTACTTGACAAGCTACTATTTTTGCAGTGTTTATACCTGAGTTATACCTGAGTGAAGGTTTTGCTCCAGTAATAAACATTGTGTTCATCAGGGAACAACCACATGAAGGAGGAAAATTATAGCTGCGCTGTGGAGTGTTACACAAAAGCCATCCATCTGGACCAAAGAAATGCTGTCTATTACTGCAACAGGTGGGACAAACCTGCAAAACACAGAGGGACTCAGCTTCATCTTGCTTGGAGAGTCCAGTCCTAATTTACCCCTCTTTTTAGGGCAGACATGTCAAACTGGGGACCTTCCGGGCCAAAGTGCTGCGGAGATTAGCGTTCAAACGCTCATTCAGTTGATGAAGGCCTTGCTAATTAACTGATGAGCTGAATCAGGTGTGTTTAATGAGACAGTGTGCTGAAGTCTGCAGTGTTTTGGCCCACAAGGACCGGATCCTGACACATGCGTTTTAGGGGAAGATGAATATTAAAGCAGGTTTGCTAGATTAGGGTTGGAACTATGCACTGAATTCTTTGAATTGGACACTGCTGCCAGATGTGACATTAAAATAAGCAAATAAATTAAAACAAAGCAAGTTTATTTTGATGGTCTCATAGGTCTAACTGTCTAGTAAAATATAAATTACCAGCAGTATTAAGTTATGAGTTGAAGTGGGAACCCAGCATCTACAGACATGAGACAAATTAAAGGAAAACCCGAGTGGAGAAACATAACAAGTGCAGATGCTTTAAGACAGGTGTGCATGATACATTTACAGGTGATACATTTAATCAGTTAAAGTCCTACCATGACTCTGAAAGAGGGTTTATCATTTAAGAACAGACTGAGCTTCAGTCACACAGGCTGCTGAACTGACCAGTGCTTCAGTAGTAACAGTGACCAAAGTGACAACTGCATTTAGGTCTGTGGGAAAGACCTCAGTAAGCAGGGCTGGCAGTTGTGGTCAAATACACACATTCCATAACCGCGATGCTTATACATTAGTGGGATGTGTAAGGAAAACCAGATGAGCAGTTGTTTCTCAGGTAAATGAGGATGTCAATGCAGGACATGATTAGCAAGAACAGTATGTCTACAGCTACACAGAGATATTATAACAGGATTGTAATGCATGGACCAGATCTTTACAAAGACAAATGACCATTTGAAAGTTCAGTGGTGAAAAGATGTCAGTGGTGACGCTGATTTACAGAGATGTGGAAAAAATACGGTCAGACGAGTCCTCAATGTTCTCCACAGGTAGGACAGTGCATGTGCAGCATACACATTAAAACAGTACCGGCCTGAATGCTGGACCCACACAGTGAGGGGGTCCAGTGGCTCTGCTATGCTGTTAGGGGCATTTTGTTGACATGCTTTGGTCCATTTGTCCTCTTAGAGGACACATGTGTCAGGCTCCAGTCCTCGTGGGCCAAAACACTGCAGACCTCAGCACACTGCCTCATTAAACACACCTGATTCAGCTCATCAGCTTATTAGCAAGGCCTTCATGAGCTGAATTCAGAGCGTTCAATGAAGGTAAACGCTAATCTCTGCAGCACTTTGGCCCGGAAGGTGCCCGGTTTGTCATGCCTGCCTTAGAGTGAAGGGTCACTGCAAAACAATGCAAAGTTATTCTGACTTCTGACCACCTTTACCCTAAGATAAAGCATAGGATCTGGAATCAGTGACCTCATCCACAGGACATGCGGGGTCACTAAGCAGTTTGACAATTATGAAAAGGGTCTAAATTGTGTGCTATGATCTTTGCAGTCACCAGATCTCACCCAGGACAGATGTGTTGGGCCCTTAAAACACCAACTGAGGGAATATCAGTTTGTGTTCCAGCACAGTTCCAGAGACTAATAGAACCTATGCCAAGATGCACTGAACAGTGAACAGTTCAGTGAACAGCTCAGTGAATAGCTCAGTTCGCCAGCTGAACAGCTTCAGTGCACCTTGTCGCAGTTTGGCACAACTTAAGTGCACTTTGGTGGGTCATGGTGGCCCAACACATCAC
>JAILXH010287090.1:9138-21068 GCA_023558415.1 Piaractus mesopotamicus | reverse complement strand
AAACAGCACACTCTGATTTCTAAGTTCGGAGTAAGGTCTAAAAATCTGATTAAGAAATCCGATAAAGAGAGTTAGTTTTTCGCTCAGTAATCAGATCTCTTAGTGCATGTGCACTCTTACTCTAATTTCTTTCAAATTTCTCAGTCTGCGCATGTGTGAAAACTGGCCACAGTACCGGAAATAAACAAGTAGTGTTGCCGTGAGATGGCAGCAAAACAGTTTTTGAGCGACGCTGAAACTGACTATATGCTTATGGAAATGAAGGATTTAAATATTCTTCATCTTCTAGACGATGCGTGTTCATACTTTCAGGATAAAATTGGTGCAATGTTTAAAACAGTTTTACGTTACACTTACGTCACGTCTTCTTCTGTGAGTTTATTGGCTGGTTGCAAAGCAGAAAGCCAATTACTGCCTGACTCATGTAGACCCGGAGTTTCCTATTATCTGATTATTCAAGTGTATGTAAACGCGTGATCAGATTACTGACAAAATCTGATTTTCTGCAGTTATCAGATTATTAAGTGCATTTAAATGCACTTAGTGTGTCATACAGCATCAGAAACCATGTAAGTATATTTGATAAGTCTATAATAGTCTGTCAACTCAGTGCCATATGAAGCAAGTGTATGATGATTAGTACAGTAATATGGACTTTTCATTACTTGTTAGCTACAGTTGCCTTTTGATTCCAGTGCAAGACTAAACAAGCAAACTTCAGGATCCAAACACTTTTCGGGTGATTATATCTACAATAAAGGGGAAATGGTGTAAATCAGATTTTGTTTGCCAAACTATCGCTTTAAAGTACAGTGACAGGTTCAGGAGGCTTTTGAGTGCTCTGCTCATTTTGTGCTAATGAAGACTGTATCTCCCTCTGCAGAGCCACGTGAGAGGAAGAACAGAGACAAGGCGAGCAGAGAGGGAGAAGGAAAGTCGTGAATGCAATCTCTACACCCATTCTTTCAAATCTGAGCACTGGCAGAGCTGGAGTGAGGAGAGGGAAAATGGGGCTGTGGCACTTTACAGGGACTGGGGCTTCCGTCCGGGAGAGAGGCAGAGGAAACAAGTCAAAAGCCCCTTTCACACTACACCACTTCCCACACCACTTCACTGCTAAATATGACATCCTGCCGTTCTGAGAATGGCCGGGAGTATTTCAGGAAGTGCTTGAAATGTTCAGATCATTTAAAGGGCCCATATCACTGCAAACCAAAATTTCTCGTAAAAAGAGGTGGATGTAGAATTTAAAAGCTGTTAAAGTTTCAAAATGTTCCCTTCACTCTCCAGTCCATATATGGAAGCTAGGCTTACTGAGTTCATCATGTTTGTGATGTTACAGCAATTTACATATTTACATAACCAGGCTATGGCCAGTTAACTCACCCATTCATACTGAGGTGATAAATAATGTTACTGCAGACAGTCTGTAGCAGGGATATTGGAGTGGAAGATATGGAAAAAATGAATAATTGTTGTGCTGTTCCTGGCTGTCAGGAAGCAAATCTATCATTGTAGCCTTTAACGGAATCGAATTTTAGCCCAAACACAACAGTTTGTTCTGTACAAAACATTATACATAACATTTTACTTGCTGAAGGGTCAGCCAATCAGCACAGAGGTCATTTACATATATCAGTCTTAAAAGCACAGTGACAAAAGTAGCCTGTTTAATTCTATGAATAGTATTGGTTAGAGGTTAGTATATAGTATATATGCATAACATTGCTGTCCTCCAGACTGGGGTTTGATTCCTTGCCCAGGCAAGCATAAAACACTATATACTAATATGAGTCCTTTGGCAAGACTCCTAAGGCTGCCTTTAGCATATTGTGAAACTCTTATGCAACTAGTTGCGTGTTGCAAGTTGTCTGCAACATACACCTGCATGCACCTCGACACTGACTCCACTAGACAAATTAGCTGCTTGTATTTTTTATATCATATTTTATATCGACATTCTCGCTGTAAAGCCACCTGCGAGCTCTAATTTTTATATATTTGCTGCATTTTTATTGTCTTTTTCCAGCAGTCATCTTTTATTGATCTGTCTGGGGCTCTTTACTGTACATTTCAGTTTTTTATCTGTTGTTATATGTTAAGCCTTTAAAAACGTTTAAGTAGCCATCATGGTTATAGGCTACTTAGTTTCCTACTCCTAAAAGGGTCTCCGCCCAATAAACTATCCTGTTTAGTTTTCTTTCTTTCATTTGAGCGCATGTTGTTCGATAAGGCTACATGATGCTTTATCGCCATTTTGATCGCTGCTTGAAAATTGTTTCCCAAAGTTGAGGTGCTTGCAGCTGCTGCGGCTGAGTTTCAAGTGAGTTGCAAGATGTGCACTTTAGTTTCATGTAGGTTTCAAGCAACTAAAGTTGCATCCAAGTTTCACCGTGTAAAGCCAACCTAAGTCTACAGTCTTTGTAACTTGAGTTGCACTGGATAAGAACATCTGCCAAATGGTGAAAGGATAAAGAAAGGTTGGATTATATTCATGTAAAAATTAATAACTGGTACATGAAACCACTAGTGAACATCACAAAGACAATAAAAATACGAGAAAAGTGAAGAACGTGGGCCCTTTAAAGTGCGGCATCGAATAGAAACCATTCTAGACCAATGTGGAAAGTGGAGTAGTGTGAAATGTTTGAGCGTGAGAATCTTGTGTAGCGTGCAAGGAGCTAAACCATCCTTAAACTAACTGTACTCAGAGAGAACTACCATCCAACACAGCAGACTGGTGATCTTTCGTGCTTCTCTATATCTGTGCGTAGACTTATGTGCCAGTCCTCTGCTCTTTTCATGATGACGCCTGGCAATGACACATCAGGGTCGAGTGCGTTTCAGTTCCATTTTAACTTCAAATGATTCATTATTGATTTTGTGCCTATCGATTATTTATCTTTGGGTCGTAGTCCTTGATAAACGAGGAATTTTAACATATTAAGTGATGCGTTTTACTGCACTTTATGTTCATTTTAGGAACAAACGAAACATTTTGTGAATGATTTAAAAGAAACCTGTTTACGTATGTGACTTTAGCTTCACTGTACTTCCACCAATCGTTTATTTATTCTACATGAGGGTACAAATGATGTTGCCAGAATGAGCATAACGTCTCAGCCTAATTTCTTTTTGCATGCTCCATAATCTGATATTTGTAATCAGATGTGTAATTTAAGCTTCAGAGAATATGCGTGTAAACACAGAGCTCTTTAATGTTTTGTCTGAAGAAAAAAAAAAAAAAATTAACAGGCAAATAAACGTATCTTGAAATCGCTCATGACTAAGCATGCTTGCTTCAGTGTGAACCAAGTGACCAAGAACCATTAAACGGTACGCAGGAGTGTTTTACGGAACATCGAGCTCCTTCCCTCTCGTAAGCCACATGTATATTGAAGCACATACAGAAATGTGTATGTTATTTTTTTCGCTTTACTTACAGAAGCCTACAGTTTTAAGTTAGCTCTTTTATTCACATGTAAAGACACTTAAAATCAAGATAAGGGCTTTAAAAATAACATTCTAAAACATGATCGCTTCATAGTGTAAAAAGTGGGAAGCGGGCGCACAGACGTTGGTCCTTTGAGATAATAGCATAGGGCAGAGAGAAGCCTCAGCTTTCTGGACTCAGGTACGGGCACACCACACACACCTGCGCGATGTCATCATACTCGTATGTTCTTTTCAGAAAGGTATCGGTGAGCCTCAGTCCAGATATACTCTGAAACAAAAGCAGAATATGCACCTTAATACAATACAGTACTGCACAAAAATCAGAGACAGCCCTTTATTTATTTAACTTCCAGTTAAAACGACCATCACGTACGAGCTATTCACTTTCAGCTTCAGGAAAATAAGAAGAAAATGTATTTCACAATAAATTACATAGCAGCCTCATCTAAATATGTCCAACCTTTACCTTTGTTACAACTTCTGTTATCAGAAGACCTGCTTTCAGTTTTTCAAGGAAATCTGCAGGGATATTGCTCTACATCTCCATTGTTCTTCAAGTGCAGTCTAAGAATTTGGTTGCACTTTTTGCTTCTCATGATCCAAGCAGTTCAAGCAGTCAGTGACGCTGAGGTCTGGACTCTGAGCTGGTCAGTTCATTGTTCTGAGAACACCAGCAGCTTCTTAGTTTGATTTGCAAAAGTTATACTTTTTCTGACCATTTCCTTTTCTCAGTAAGGGATTCTTGACAGCTACGCATCCTTTCAGATCCACAGTGTCTTTTCAATAAAATTCTGGCTCCTGAACCCAAACAGTGCACAATGTCTCTAACTAACAGGCAACTGGGATTCAGACACGTGTAAAAAAACCTACATGATGCACTATACAGAAAGAAGAGAGCCACTTAAGATTCAGCCAGGGTGCGGGGCTGATTAAGGCAGATCTGACTAAAAATGGACATTTGAAGCATTTATTTTTTTAAAATTACAATTGTACAGTGAAGTACATTCATTCAAAGCCTGTGATATTCATGTTTGGTTGTTTTGCCTGTTAGTTATCTTCATGCTATAGCAAATCAGTAAAGGCTGAAAGGCTGTTCCTTTCAGACCCACAGTGCTGAGTTGTCTTCTTACAGTGGAAGGATGGACAGAAACACCTGTGGATTTTGAAGCAGCTTGGTTTTCTCCTCAAAGATGAAAGCTTTATGTTTTATCTGGTTTATATGGTTTATCTTTATAGTGCTGTTTATCTGATAGAGACAGTGTTGGTGGTCTACCAGGTCTTGCATGGTTGTTAGGAATCCCATTTTCTCTCACTTTTAATTGTTTTTTGATTTCCAGTTTTTCCTGCTTATTTTTGACTTTCTTAGTTTTCTAATCTGGTTTCCTCTTATATCTAATCTCCTCAGAAAAATTAATAACTTGTACTTAAAATTAAATAAATTATGTGTGGTCTCTTTGGACTTTGGAACAGTACTGTATGATTACAGATTTAACCTTCAGAAGTTATAGCTACTATAAGCGTCAGTGATGGCGTAATTTAAAATAAATGATTTCTCTAAGAAAGAAAAGCAGAGACAATTTTGTCGAAAGTTGGAGATTTTAAACTTTAAATCAGTATCACATTTGTATTTCTAAGTAGAAGAACTATTTTATTACGATTTCAATTTGACTAAGGTATGGCTGTGTGTACAAAAATAATTTTTTTTTGCCATTTTTAATTTTTTTAACATTCAAGAAAATTGAAGTCACATATTCTTAAATCTGTTGATACAAAATGTAAACTGAATGCAAAGTAATTTGTGTTTTCGTAATTTAAATTAATTATGTGAACACATTTGAATACTAGAGCAAAACTGCAGCAATAAATCTACACTTTTAAGACCTGAATACAAGCATTCTTCCTTCTACAGACAGTTATTTTACATTATATTATAAGAAATTCTTACCTGTAAGCCCTGGACAGAGGACAGGAGTTTGAGGGGGATGGAGAGTGAGGCACTGGGGCTCAGTTTGCCCAGCTGTCTTCCTGAAACACCACACCAGTGAACTGACCTAGTGTTGCACATCTCCAGCAGCAGGTCCATGGTCCGCTCACTGGAAAACACACAGCAGGTTTACTCATGTTCATGCTTAACACTGTAAAGTTGTAAAATGTCAGAGGGAAACTAAAAGGCTCTTACCTGCAGTTAGTGATTTTACAGGTGATGTCAAAAGGTTCCTCGAGGTTTACTGTGTCTGGAATGAGCTCGAGAGAGAGCCGCACGTCCCCGTAACCGGGAGCCTGGGGTGGGAGTAGAAACAGCTGAATAAGTGCAAAAGCAAGAGTAATATTTCTGTGTTTGTACATACTGGCAATAAATAAAGGGTGCAAACACGGTCCAGGTTTTTCCCGGATGTGTATTAACAGCAGCTGCCCTTTACAGTATGGCAACATTTCACAATGAATGGTGCAAAAGAAATAGTCCACAATGACTTGCAATACAATCTTGTTGCATTAACATACTTTAAGGTAAGATCGAGACTTTCATGTTACAATTTGGGATATAAAAGGTTTTGTAATGACAGCAACAAATACTGTAAGAGCATGATGTTTTTGTTCATTTAATTGCATCGCATGACTACAAAAGCATTTTGAGCCATTTGACAAATTTTGTAAAAAAAATATTCAAAATGGTGTAGAATAACAATAACAATAAGACAAATTTATGCTTTTATAAATGTACATTTTTTCCATTCTGTTCAGGTTACTCGGTTAACATTCTCCACCTAAAATTTAAGATAGCGTTGTTGATCATACATGCTGTAGTTAAATTTGGACATTGATGTAAAAACAATCAGTCTTTCTGCCCTACCATTCTCTGCAGCTGGCTTGTCTGTAACCGGCCTCTCTCCCCAAGGTTGGTCTTCCACACAATGTCCAGTTTGCCTATTACTGTGACCCCTTTAATGACCCCAGCTTTCTCCGCAAACTCCGGCTTGGGCTTCAGACAGTAGAGGTACTGCCGCGTGTCCATCGGCTGCAGATACGACATCTTCCCAAAGGTTGATTCGCTGCTGCCAAAAAACAGAGAATTTGTTTGAATTTTAAGAATATTATGTACTAAAAAAAAATCTAATCATTCCACAGGTGGTACTTAGTTATATTACACATCTAGTTTAATATTCCTAAATTTCTTTATATCGATTTCTAAATAAAATGAATGATGTTCAATAAAACATTGTATAGTATGCAGTAAACACTTCACCTCTCCTTTCTGGAGGCCACTGTGTTTAGTTCGGTGACATTGTACATCATGGAGGGTTCCAGAGACACTTTCTCCATGAACATAGGTGATGTGGTGATGTTCTGAATCTGGGCCTCCAGGAAAACCTCATCTGTCTGCAGGAGTCAGAACTCATCTTAGCTGATTTGAGAGTTTTGTGCAACACAGGGACATTTTTAGCCATTTTATTTGGCCTCTTGCGGATCTTGAATGTCAGACAGTATTGTGTTTAGGCTGTGGGGCACTGTGTTCATGTGGGTTATGTGAAAAGACAATAAAGTGAAATTTAAGCCCCACAGAGAAAAACAGGCAACACATCTGAAAGCCAAACCAGCCTGTACACAACATCTGTATGACAGGGAGACGGAGATTAATAGAAATACAAGTCTCAATTTAGACATTTTAAGAGATCAAACTCGAGATCCAGGGCCAAATAAAGCAGCTGAAGCCCTGTTAATGTCAGAGAGGTGGATTAGTATGAACTGCTCTGGACAGGCATTACCAGCTGAGGTTAGTTCATGCCTGCGATCTGGAGATGAACGGAGAAAAATCAAACCTTTAAGAGAATTTTTGTTATTATTTCAGCATAAAGCTCAATTTCAGGCCAAGCACAATCAACCAGTGAGGAGGAAAAAAATCCTGAATCTTATCAAATGTTTCCTGTAGCACTGTGTTAATGTGAATTAACCAGGGACACATCGATGCAGGAACTGTTGGCCGATGCTAATATCCAATCATTTTCATGTACATATCTGGTGATACAGATACATAAACATTTAAAGATAGTAGAAATTAAGAATAGATCTACCTGTTTTATCATTATAGAGAAAAAAATACACTTTTTCTATAGGGTTACAAATGTAGTGAAATTAATAGTATGCAGTTATTTTAGTGCAGTAACCCAGCGTCACCTAGACATTCTGCTCCTTAAATCTCACTGAATACCTGTTTGAATTATCAGTCAAATCTAACCATCAGCCTTTGTGAAATCGTGGTTATATTACATGTTTTGTGGAAATACGTCAGCACACCCTCTACAGGAAACAAACTTAAATATGGAATTTTTCTGTACATTTTATTGTACCATTTCTATTTTTTGCTGAGTTTAACATACTAGAAAAACTAAATATATAAAGTGCGCAGGCCACATTTTATGTTTTACTTTTTTCCCCAATATGTTAAACTGAGCAAATAAACAGTAACTGTGCATTAAACTGTGCAGAGGTGTGTTCTTTTTCACTTAGAAAATCAACAAACCACGTTATTTCACCAGGGGTGCTCAAACTTTTGCACACAACTGCAGATTTAGCAGGCTGCCATTTTAAGTAAATTATTCTCCAAATCGACCAACATTAAGCAATATATTCACCACCTCCCCACAAACACTGCTGCACTGATTTGGTGCTAAACCCGCTCGAGTTGATTTCGCTGCACACACAGTCCAGTTTAGTTGTTCACCCAGTCCAGCTGATTAAGTTCTGTAGCCACTCGATTGCATTTAAAAGACGAGACAGCAACAGAGCAGAAGCACAGAGATGGAAGAAGGGAAAACAACAAAAAGACTTTTGAAAAACTGCGTCTAAGCTCCTCTCTCTTTACTCTGACTTTGCTTTCTTCACATTCTGACATTATTTTTATTGTTTTCCCTTTGCTTGTTTTATTGGCTCCACAGAGGAAACAAGGAAAGAAATTAAGCTGCAAAAAAAAAAAAAAAAAGAACTTTGCAATGAGAAGAGAAGCAATTACCACAGAACTGAGGTCACTCTAATGGAGAAAATAAAACACAATTATTAGAAATGTGAGGGTTACATGCAGAAGAAAATGCAAATGTCATAATTGTCAAGCATGGTATATATTTATATAGCAATAAAAATACTGCTAAAACAAAAACAAAAAATAATGCTAAGATACCAGGGGCCTGTCTCACAAAGCATGTTCAGCTGTTTGGGTTTTAGCTTCTCAAAACCAGTGCAACACAGTTAACTCATTTCATAAAGGCAGTTAACAACCTTTTCTGCCAAATTTAGATATTCAGCTTTCGATTAATCCTTGTGTTCAGGCACATGAAGGTATGATGTTTACAATAAACAGCCAATTACATAAAACATCAGTAGGTGTCAAGTGGCTTTTCAGCATAAACAAACAAGAAATTATACAACTTGAAAATGAGGGAAGTAAATCAATTATTGTGTTAACGAAGCTGCTTTTGCCAATAATAATGCTCCTTATGTTTTTATATTTATAATACTATGTAAAAGTTCAAACTTTCAATTATTTCATTTCCAGTCAAAACAACCATGTAGTACAAGCTATTTATTTTTCATCATCGGAGAACAACAGAAAACATGCATTTAACAGAAAATTACAGAAAAGAAAAAAATATGAAATTGTTTTCAGTATTAAGTGTGTCCACTCTCTTTTCAGGAGACTCACTTTCAGTTTCTGTAAGAAATCTGCAGGGATATTTTTCCACACCTCCAAAGGTCAGTCTTAGAAGTTGGAAATCCAAATAAAAAATTTAAACTCATCAGTCCGTAAAACCACTCCACATCTCAGTTGTCCAGTTTTGGTCACCTAGAGCAAAATTTCGACTTTTTTTGTCTACTTTTTTTCTTTTCTCAGTAAGAGCCTCTTGACAGCTACACATCCTTTCAGACCCATAGTGCCGAGTTGTCTTCTCACAGTGGAAGGATGAACAGAAACACCTGTAGATTTTTTCAGATCTGAAGCAACATTTAAGTACTGTTTATCTGGTGGGCACAGTTTTGGTGGTCTACCAGGTCCTGCACAGTTGTTAGGAGTCTCATTTATACTATAACTTTTAATAGTTTTTTTTTTTAACTATGTAACTTCTGGAAACTCTTTTTTTTTCATTTATTTTCTTTAGACTTTTCCTTTCTCTATGCCAGTGGTTTATTTTATATGCCACTTCCTCAGAAATGTCCTGCCAGCCATTTTAAATGCACATGGAAAAAAAAACTTCATGGCAGCTGAGGTGAGTTTGGGTAGTTTGGGTAGCCTCTTTAAAGGTGAACATAATGTCAGTGAGAGATTTGGGAAGAGTTTTTGTTGGGAGGACACAGCGGTAAATGGTTGGCTTTAAGACCGGAAGGAAGAGGCAGTAACGAGCACAAACATGAAGAGTGGACAAATTAAATACTTGTAGATTTGACACACTTGTACTATATGGCTATTTATTATGATGATGATGATGAGTATATGGTATGATTTTGTGTTCCACCACTGAAAAAAGCCACAAGGGGTTGTTGCGCTATTCTTCTTTCAGTCTTTTAACTTTATGTGTACTGTAAAACAAACAGCTGATGACTTTAATGAAATGTAAATGGAACAGTTCCATCTCTACCAGAACCTCAGCACTGATTAGTCAGAAGGCTGGCCTCAATTGGTCCAAGAGCTGTTTGAATTCACACTAACAATCCATAATCCTGCACTTAACCTGACCCAAAGCAGGGGTGCAGCATAGTTTGCTGTAGAAATGTAGCCTGGTAATAAGTTATACACCGCAATGAGACAGAAAGTACAGGGTTAGATGGACCTAAGCTTACAGTTAGCTGGCTAAGCAAGAAACCCTGCTTCGTGAGACAGTGAACTGGACCCACAAATATAATGGATAATAAACTAAAATGAAAATTCTATGAGCACAGCTGCATAAATGCAGGTTAAATGGTGTGACCACAGAAAGGAAAATGAAGAATATGTGGACATATGCAGAAATGCTACTAAAAGCAATTAAAATAGTTTTCCATTTTCCATTTTCCAAACACTTTTTGTTTAGCACTTCTTCACAGTCATGAGCAAAAGTTTGAACAGCCCTGGTCAAATTATGTTTTGTTTTTCTAAAATGAAAACAACACGTCAAGAAACCTAAATATGGCATTTTCCTGATAATTTTAGTGCATAATTTCTACATATTTGTTGAGTTTAACTTTGAAGAAGAAAAAAAACAAAAAAAAACAAAGTGTGCCAAAACTTTTGCAAAGGGCACATTTTATGTTTTATTTTTTTCCCAAAAAGTTACATTCAGCAAATAACAGTAACTGTGCATTTATAAAATGCACAGAAGTGTGTTCTCTGTTGAGGATGCATTCACTTATTTTCACTTAGAAAATCAACAAAAACATAATTTGACCAGGGGCGCCAAAACCTTTGCCTAAGAATGTATTACTAAACAGACTGAGAAACACACAGAAACTTACCTCGGCATTGTAGAATTTGGTCTTCACATCTAGAGGCTTGAGAACCTGATTTAGAATAGAATTCAAACTGAAATGTGAGCTGATCTCTGAATGTTCCTCTTTAGAATCCATTTAAACACATACAACAAAACAGCCACTTAGTAAATACGCCACAACACAAGTTTCAGTCTATTTCGTCCAACTGTCAGAGACCGGAGCCCTACAAAGTGTGCCTGATCTGATCCAACGGTCTTTGGTTTTGTGAAGCACTCAGTGAAGCACTAAAATGTGAAGTGCTAGTGTTAATTACGTCCTGCTCTGACAACACTCTGTGACATTGTTTGAGAATGGCGGCTCTGGACGGACATCTACGCCTTCCACCACAATTTCCTCAGCGCAATATGACAGATGGCACAATGGCAGATGGCACAATGGCAGCTGACATGAAGACATAGTCCACTGTAATACCCAATATGGCATTTCTCTTTTTAACATCAAAACAAGAAATGTTAAAGAAGGAGTGAGATTTGCACGTACCTGAAATTTGAAAAACTTCCTAAAGTAAAGTTTGTCTCCAGACTGAGTGGTGTAGCTGACGGCACAAACCAGGCTGGAAAACACAAGGTTCTTAGTGAATATCAGCATTTTTGTATGTATACAGGTTTTATTAATCAAAGAGACCCATCCTGTGCTACCTATTGCTGATTTTGGTTCTAGCTAGGACAGTCACAATTATACTCCATGAAACTCATTAACTCAATACATTGATTTTAAAAATACAATTTGCATTAAAATAGAAATTCTCAATGAATTAACACTATTTGACAGTTTTCATGATGTTAATGCATATAGATTATCTTACTGCTCTTTCTTACAGTTAAAAAACAGACAAGTATTTTGAAATCTTTGAAAGGCTATGCAGGGTTTTTCATTGTTCTTTTAAGTTTGTTTTTATTGTCTGGCCTTTTTTAAAGCTTAAAATACACACTATATTGCCAAAAGTATTTGCTCATCCA
>JAILXH010287070.1:17843-31403 GCA_023558415.1 Piaractus mesopotamicus | reverse complement strand
GTTAGCAAACTGCATGTCTAAATCATTACAAACTGTATGGCATATTGTTAAAAAATCTACTGTTTGTAGCTGAGTGAAGTACTTTTGTCCATTTTCATATCTAACAGTATCAAGTTTCTTTAAGATTGTTTAACAAATCGACATGAATTAAGAATAATGTGTGATGAAATATGCAAACAGATTGCATGACTGCTGACAAAAAGTATTTCAGCAAGGCCAGGCCATGCCATTTAGCCACTCTAGGCCGCTCAGCCTCTTGGTGCTGAAAGGATAGAAAGACAGAAGCTGAAGCCTACAGATTTAGTCAAAAAGGTGAGGCCTCCATATAGATGAAATTTAAAATAAAAGGGAAGAACTGTTCCTGGACTGCGGAGTAGGTCAGTATACGATTGTGTGTATTTGAAGGTGGGCATTTACCATTAGATCTTATTAAATACTTCCAGTGTTACCAAAGCTAGCTAGCAAACAGTGATTAGGCTATAGGAGGCTGTCACCATTTTCTGTTTCATTCTAAAGCTCACTGCTCACATCATGCGTTTAATCCACCTCTCTCTTCCTCCCGTCAGGGACAGTAAGGGCAGACAGGCTGTCCATTCACAAAATACGGCAGCCTGATAGAATATGCCTGCTTTTCAGTCTGGCTTCTTTCATGTTAAGTCCAACAGTGGGTTAACAAAGATAGACTAGGATAGCAAGCTAGACTTGCTAGTTAGCTAACTTACCACACCTGTTTGTGTGATTTTTTTCACAGATATATAATCAGTAATGCAGTCTTCAACACTGCTTAATCCACATGGTACACTTCTCCTCTTTTGTCTAAGGTTTGTGTCTAGGAGGTGGGTAGTAACTAGTTACATTTACTCAAGTGCATGTACTTGAGTAAATGTACTTCACAGGTATATTAGTCAGTAAAGAAATCTACTTTTTACTCAGTTACATTTTAGCTATTCATGTTCAGTTACTAATTCCTTTTTTGTGTTTAATTTTATTATGTTTTGTTGATAACAACATCTTTACTGCTTTGTGATTGGTCAAATCTCTTATTTTGGAGCTTTTGCATTTTATGTTAGACATAAAAGAGAAAAATAGAGCCGTACCAACCTTATTTTCTATACTGATAGATGCTGGACAGACAAACTTTTGTAATTTAACTCAAGTTGTTTTTTGGGAAGGTACTTTGACTTGATTATCTTACCCAAGTATAAATACTTTTAGGCTACTCTACCCACCTCTGAGTGAATGGGTAAAATTTCTTAGTTAAAGTTAATAAGTTAGGATGGTTTCAGCAAAGAAGGGGTGGCTAAAGCAGTGAATGACTCATTCTTTAGCCACTTACAGAGAGTTTGGTAAAATGAAATGATCTGCGGTCCAGTCTCCATAGGACAGAATGATTTGGTACATTTTGTTACTCTTGTTCAATTGTCTAGTTTGCCTATGTGGACATGCTGGAGCTGATTATTAGCTTCCATTATTTGTTAGTTAAATTATCCTTGTAGCTCCAGTACAAAACTAAAGAAGCAAACTTTGCTCACCAAACATGTCTTGGTTGGATGACCATATTTGAGATAAGGGCAAAATTCTGTGAATTTGATTTTTGGACAAACCATCAGTTTAAGATATACCTGTGTGAAGTCACAGAGACATCTGATTTTATTTCACTTAGCATTCACCCAAAAATGACAACTCAGCAAGCCTTTCTGTGTCCAAGTGTCCTGAGAAAGAAACCATTATAGAGTATCTATCTGCCAGCTGAGCCTGTCTACTGAACTCTAATAGCCCATTCTTTACATTCAGTATTAGAAGAAGATGGGGTCCCACCTAACTATGCATCATTAGTCATGATGTCCAAGTGATAGTATTACCTGGACTCAGCACCAAATGCTTCCCTATTATGGGAAAAAGTTTCAGCTGATGAGCCACACCAGGACCTGAACTCAGTAGAAGGACACTGGGGTGCACATTTCAGGCTTTGCTTTAACCAGCCTGTTTCAACTCTGCACTATTGCAAAGAGAAAAGAGAAGTTAGCTCACTGATACCAAACCAAATTTATGATAAGTTCGTAAATTATGTTAAGTGTTTTTTTTTTCCATTTAATTCATACAAAAAGAGTGTGGGAAAAAAAAGTTGAACTTGCCATTTGTCAGCACTCCCACTGCGACACATTCATGGTATCCAAACAAAGCTGCATGGTGTGTTTCATGTATTGACAAAAAGTCACAGCAAGTAGGTCTAATAGCTACCCAAGTTAATTAACTAAAATGTACACTCACCGAGCGCTTTATTAGGAATACCTGTACACCTACTCATTCTCATGTGACTTCAAAAGCCTGAGTAGCTTTTGGAGCATCATAAGAGTTGAGCTTCACATCAATGACACTGTTTGTTATTGTTATACATACCTAAAAGTCTATGTATGATTTTTTTTTATTGTTAAGTCCCTTTTTCATTGATTTTATGAGACTCCCTACAAGTTTAGAGAAGACAATTAGCCTGAGGATTCTCATGAGTCCTTGAAGATGTTCACTGATTTAGATGAGAAAACACAGCAGGGGACAGTAAGCTGTTGTAATAGAATCATATCAATTCCACCATCTATTACTCCATCTACTGCAAGTTGTGCAATGGGACTTGTTGTTTTCCTATTTAGCTTGGACAATAGACAAATTCCTTGCTACTTTATACATTTACCTCCACTTATGGCAAATAGCCACAGCAGTGGGGTAAAATTTGTGCAAACAATAAACCCATATAATGCAGCAGCTTTGCAGTTGGGAGAAGGAGGAGGGGGAGGAGAAGGAGGGAGGTGTCGTGGACAAGTGAAAGAGTGAAGCAGGGGTTAGGTAAAAGAGTAAAGATAAGAGACGAGTAATTGGCCAAATTAGGGATGAGGGAGAGAGGGGTTGTGTTGGTGTCTGCTTTAATGAAGGCTGAGAGTTAGATTAATGAGCGTGTATCTGAGTATCAATCGCTTCTTCCCAAACAGACAGATTAAATTAATAAATAATCCTGACAACATTGACCCAAACCATACACACCGTGCATGACAATTAGAAGGAGAGGTCCAAGTGAATCACATTTACTCCCAACAGAGGCTTTTTAAAAACACAATTAGCTCCACTCACAGTGGGAAGAGTGATGAAATATCTCAGCAGAGGCGACGTACTGTCGCCCAACTTCACAACAAGCTGCTGTAACTTTCAAAAATGAATGGCAGTGATCACTCACATTGCAATTGAAATAGAGATATTTAGTTGAAGAACATAATGAAACTGCAAGCTTCACTCAAAAAATGTTAATTCAATACAAAATCAATCACTCTATCAGCCAGTTATTCAATCAAGCAATCAAGCAGTGTGTGCTTATATGGATTTTGTTACATCAATATAAAATGCAGCTGCAATTAATGTCATCATATTTTCAGATGATCACTCTCCACTGCACATCTATGGTTCAACTGTGGAGGAAGCCAGAGCTCCAAGTTCCTTGGTGTGCACATCAACAACGACCTCACTTGGACCTTCAAGATCACCTGCCTAGCCAAGAAAGCCCAGCAGCGACTTCACTTCCTGCAAAGGATGAGGAAAGCAAATCTCTCTGCTTCCATCCTCATTACTTTCTAAAGGGGGACAACAAAGATCGTCCTGACCAGCTGTCTCACAGTATGGTATGGTGTCTCTACCCTCCACTGACACCTCCTATCATGAACACGGCATCCGCATGGCCACCAGCATTGTAAGTAACCCCACTCACCCCTCTCATGAACTCTCCTGCTAACTGGCAAAGGTACCAGAGCGTCCGTTCCACCAAACTGCAACAGCTGCCCCAAGGTGGTCAGATTATTGACTGCATTGATTCTCCCCAACAACTACCTGGGTTAATTAGCCTTCTCATGATCTACCATAGGATGATGGACAGTGTTGGACAAGAATTCCTGCTTTGCAATCAACACGCCAATTCATCCTAAAGTTCACTGGGGTTGAGGTCAGGGCTCTGCGCAGGCCACTGGAATTCCTCCACATCAGACTCATCAAACCTTGTCTTTATGGACCTTGCTTTGTGCGCAGGGTTGCACGCATGCTGTTGCCACAAAGTTGGAAGCATGTAAGTGTCTTAAATGTCTTTGTATGCTGTAGTAATAACATTAGCCTTCACTGACACAAAGGAGATGAGCCCAAACTCTGAAAAATAGCCCTAGACCATTATCCCCTCTCTACCAAACTTTACTCTTGGCATTATGCATTCCGGTAGGTAATATTGTTTTGGCATCCAAGACAGTGGCATCAGATTGCCAGATAGTAAAGCGTGATTCATCATTCCACAGAACATGTTTCCACTCCTCCAGAGTCCATTCTACTGCCAGTGTTTGTCTATGGAGAATGTGTGGCTTTATGCTTGATTTTATACACCTGTTAGCAATGGATGTGGATGAAGCACCTGAATTCAATAATTAAGAGTGTTGCCCACACACTTTTGGTCTTATAGTGTATATGTTGCCAATTTGTATATAGTGTCGTTTGTTGTCTTGTCTAGTGAGTGTCATGTGTATTTATTGTCTTGTGTATTTATTGCATGTGTATTTATTGCATATTGCACCATGGAAGAACAATAATTATTTCCATTGTATGGAAGTTATGTTGAGGAATGACAAAGACCACTTGACTTGATTTTGCAAGTCAAACAATTGATCATAACATAATATAACAATCATAACACTATCTATGAATTTATGGTTTCAAAGACGGGATGAATTAAGATGTACTTCTGTCAGTCTTTTTCTGAGCCAACTACTACTTTCTGTGTATAATATAGCACAATAAAGTCAGCTGTTTTAATGCTAATTTAATGCTCATTGATGTAAACTTTTCTTCATTTAGGTTCCATCATCAATGTTTTTCATTTGATCGATCTGTATTAACTCTCTTCTTTGTTGAACTCTAGTAACAGGGCTAATGAGAAAAAAGTTATTAAGAAAAAAAATCACTTTAGCTCTGTAGGCACAACAGACTTGCGTCTCCTGCAGCACTTTTTAGAGAATCGATGTGCTATCGCTTGCAGACACTAAGTCAGTTTCACCAGGTTAAACTTATCACACATGGCTGTAATTAAAACTGCTAAAGTAGGAGAAGATCATTATCAATCTGAAGGCTTGGAATATAGTCTAGTGCTGATACACATGCCTAATTACCTAGGCCATCATTAGAGATGCATACAGAATTCTCTGCTTGATTCATTCATTCCTAGCCCTTACCAATCCCTTCCCTTTCCTGTCCTTTACTCTTGAGTATTAGAATTTAGAATTTAACCCTTAAAAGTCAGCTTTCAAAATATGGTTTGATATAAATTATCAAAGCTCTGTGAAACAAGAAATTATGTCAAAACTACAGCCTGACCCATAATATTGGCCGACATTGATGACCTGAAATTTTAGTGGCATCGACGTTAATACGTAAAGACGTATGACTTGGTCCGAAAAACTCCTGTGAAATCTGACGTGACGCCTCTGACTTTTAAATGACTTTTCCTGCATTAAGATTTATAATAGACACTCGATTTTCAACTCACCACTCATCACTGAATAACTTTACGCACAGTAAAATGTAACAATTGCACTAACTTATTTTTTGGGGGTTTATTTTACTCATCTGTTACACTTACTAATGCAAATCTAGTAACATATACTATTTCTTGTATAATCCTTAGATACTTAGGTAAATTAGTTGAGATCAATTCATTTGCATAAGTCCTACAAATTGAAGAGTATTTTGCCAAAGTAAACACAACTTACATACCACAGAAAGTTGGAGTAACTTAAGACAAATTCAAATCAACTCAAATGAATTGTTGAGATAGTAAATTTGTTAGCATATTTTGAGTTAAGGTAACTTTATAAGTAACTTTATTCAAGTGTTTCATGTTCACTATTTTTATTTAAGTTGACTTTACAGGTGGGTACACACAGGGTTGGGTTTACATTCAAATGATTTGGACTTCTAATGCTTTTCGTGTAAGTTTTGACAACTTTGGACATTCAGATGGGATCTTTGAGTTGAATCAACCTCTTGCAGGTTAGTTTAGTTTGTTAAGACTTCTCAGCTTTACTTGATGAAAGCTTGGTCAATGCAACCTTGAGTAAAACTTCTATTATTCCTATTGGCTCTTGGTGGCATGTATTTGCTTATTGGGCGTGTCTTTCCACCTTGTTTAACCTACCATCTCTGTGTAGTCATTCTCCCCAGCCTACCTTCCCTTGGGCACTTAATAGCCTTATAAATTTTAGTAGCTCATCTACTCTCAGTCAGTACTGATTGTAGGACAGTGCTGAGATGCTATGACCCCACTTGCTGAGTGCGGTCCTGAACAGCTCAGACTGCTTCTGCATTCTGAGCTGAACTGATAGTATTGGGTGGGATGGTCCAGAGCAGTATTAATTGAAGCTGTTCAAAATTTTCTGCTGTTCAGTATAAGTTTGTTAAAATTAAAGCTTAGTTTAGCTTTTAATGGAAGAAACTGAGTTAGCTGAACTTGAGTGCCTATAGTAGAGTAAAAGCAGTGAATATAAGTCAGAATGACTTAATTGTATTGAGCTGGTACCATTATTATATAAGTCCAAAATACTCAGTCATTTAAAGATCAAAGAAGTGATTTACTCAATTTAGTTAAGCGTATACAACCATAAACAAATGTGTTGTTCATACTCAGTTCAGGGAATTACTCATGGTCAAATTATTTTTGAGTAACCTAAGCTTAAATGGTTTAAGGCAATCGGTTTCCTTAAACCATTTTAGTTCACTGAGCTTATTAGGTTTTACAGTGTGAAATGATTTCTTTCAGTGCGAAGACAAACTCATTAGATAATTTTTGTCTATAAAGTGAATATTGCTCAGCTTCCTTCATATTTTTCTGCATCTTATCAGTAAATAAGTCTCGGTACATTTTACGTTCTAATAGTTGTATTCAGTTGGATGCTTTTAGTTATAGTGCGCTTTCTGTGTGGAAAGATAGGCAGAAGCATTTGAAACTGGTGCAGTTTACTTCACTGACTGATATTAAGATAATTGTTAGACAATTATATAATTTTTGTTCTTGTTTTTAATTTGATTTTGACTCAGATTTGATTCTGTTGGTTGTGGTGACCAGGGCTCACTTGTGAAAGATTTTTAATCTCAATATGATTTCCCTGGTTGAATAAAGGTAAAATAAATAAAAAATAAATGAATAAATTATGTTTTGTAGTATACAAAAAATGACATTAGTATCTCTAGACATTTAACATTTAACCACTAGAATGGGTAGTGAGTAAACAGATACTGTGAATTTGATGCTGCCTTCACAGTGTTCAGAGGGCTGATGTGTTGCAGAGTGTGATGCATCTCATGCACTGGGAATGATGCTCCCAGCTGACATTTAACAGGCTGTCAGGTCCAGCATCAGCAATAATGCTCAATACAGGGGAAGCAATTGTGTTAGACTTTGCTGATTGGATTATAGTCCGGTGCTTTAGTGTCTACCATCAACAAGGTTTATTGACTGATGTTTTATTCCCCATGATGTCTTTAGCCAGTCCCAACAAACAACATCAAACATGGCGGCTATCATGTCAGAAGGTTTCAGAAAGCAGGATATAGATTGAGAGCAGCACTGATGACCAAGAAACTCAAAATAATTCTAGAAAATTTGGATTATTTTTAGTTTTGTAATTAAGAATGCCTCTGTAGATCCTTTCAAATGTATATAAAATAAACTACACCGTCCATATTCATTGATCTATGTTTAAACACCGGCCACTATTTTTTAATAAAGGTTTAGATTCTCTAGTTTTTGGCTAAGTAAATATTTCCTCTTCTTCCTCTTCCTGTGCCAGTCCAGTTCTTCATTAAATGTGAGCTTCATTAATTCACAACATGTTTACCTGGCCTGTTGATCAAGACCTGTCAAGCACGCTGTCTATATTTACACTCTCTATAATCCTCCTAATCCTGTAAAATAAAGCAAAGGCTATTATTCCTACACTTCAGAGTCTATCCAATTATTCAACTAGCTTAGTCAGGCTATTGCCAACTAATAAGCTGATAAATGCACTTATTAATGAACAAAACTTTAAAACTTCACTAGGACTCAATGCATTGTTGATTGTCCGTGTTCACCCCGTTAGACAACAACCATCCCAGTCATAAGCCCTTCCTTTTCTAATGCTATGTGCCACAAAAATCATGCAAGACAAGGATGGACAAAGTATAGTGGTGGATTCACACTGCATTTTTTCTAGAGGTGGAAAAAGCCTGCGGTTCTCACTGTTGCTAAGCAACAATAGCGTCATACCTATCAATCAGCTGTGCTAGCTGACTGTTGCATCAATATGTACAGGCAGAAAGCTCTGACACTCCCTCTGTCTCTCCCCTTTAGAAATTGATCAGCTTACCTAGCAATTATGGTGCTGCTAGTGATGACAAGCCAAACAGAAAAAAGCCTGCTGAAATCATGTTCATGTCACTGACGGCCCACTTTCCATTTGACCTGATCCGATTTTTAAATCAAGGCTCCTAGAGCGGTCCACACAAAAGATAGCCGCACAGGGTGCATAACATGCAAGACACCCAGCATGCAAAATGCACTTCTACTGTTGAAAACAATAGAGAAAGGATGCCAGTACTCAAACAACACATACATTGTGAGTGCACCTGCTTAGGCCTCAGGATACCTACTGCAAAACGAAATTCTCGAGGGTTGCACAAAACCAAAAG
The DNA here is from genome assembly GCA_023558415.1 of Piaractus mesopotamicus. NCBI lineage: Eukaryota > Metazoa > Chordata > Actinopteri > Characiformes > Serrasalmidae > Piaractus > Piaractus mesopotamicus. The sequence goes on along the minus strand of JAILXH010287070.1, from coordinate 22,661 downwards.
TTCCTTCTCAAGCTTACAAGCTCACATACTTTCTGTGGTTTTCTGTTGCCTTTCACAAGCACTCCACAAACGCAGACGACACTATGACATTTTATGATAAGTTCCATGACTAGTGGAAAATGATTCTATCAGAGGTCTAACTATGGCGACATGCGAGTCCAGACTACTGCCACCATTTAAGGTGGAACGGGAAAACTCAAACAAGAAGGTAGCAAATAGAAGGCCAACTTCAGCCTCATCCTCTTGTGAACCTAAAGATAATCTATGTGTTTTGGTGCTTAGTACAAGTTAGTGCTACTGAATAATAGACTTAACATCTGACATTTAGGAGATATTCATTGTTTATTTAACAAATCGCTGTCGCTGTCGTATCTCCAAAATGGTAACTTTACAGGAGAAGGAAAAAACATACTTTGTAAGTCAATGGAACCAGAATTTTTCCCAAGTAATTTTGTCCATTTGTTTCGGTCCATTCATTATGAAATTTACACATAATGTAAAGGGCAACAGGCATTTTTAGATTGGACGTACGAGGTTTTCTTCTGACAGCAGCGAAATGCATGTTACACAGTGAGATATTGGTGTGTCTGCCAAATTGCTTAGCAAACTTCTTGCAAAACGAAGCTCAAAGTCGTCCATCTTTGTTTCTTCCTTGTTACCGAAGAATCACAGGCTTTGTCTTGTAGCATCTTCATCCACAGAGGTCACCCACCTGCCACGTGCGCAACACGGCGAATGAAGCCTCCGCGTGACGTCTGTCGTTGTTCGTTTTCTCCACAATTAGGTCATATTGTTTGCCGAAGCCAGGCGAACATCATCTCCGCAAGAAGTATGCTGAGGCCCTTACTGTGTTAAAAGTGAATACATGGAAGTAAAACATACAGTTGGCGTTATTACGAAAGTCAGCCTAACTCCAAATAACATTACATGCAGCTGTGTACTCCACCATGACTGCAGGAAGTGTATTACAGATTCAAGAGGGCTGCCATACATTTTTTTATGCCATAAAGTTTTTAGCTATCTGACATATCAGTTTTTACAAATAATAGTATGTCATACAATGTCAGAAGCCACATAAGCAAGTCTATTTGAAACTGCTTAACAACAACAACTCACTAATTGTGTGATATTAACTTTCATCATTTGTTAGATGTGTTAAGCACGTAGCTTCAGTGCACAAGTTTAAACGTGATTTCTCACCAAACTATTCACATCTAACTATGTAAATTTATACTTACTTTCCACCACTGGTCCTCGGTCAGCCCCATGCACTTACACTGAATTCTCCATTACTGTGTCACAAATCACTATGTTAATTGACTCTCATCTGAAAGGGTTTAACTGAATGAATGTGTCAAACCACAGTTCAGGCTGAGAGTAACAGCTGTCAAAACACACGCTCATATCATGCTATCTATCGAGGCAATTTGAACTGAACTGTCTGTAAATATTTCAAATTAAACTCTTTCAAACTCCATCAGCAATGCCACCAGACTCGGTCAGCAAATTCAGTCAGCAAAGTGTCATGTATGCTGAGCCCATACAGAAAAGCCATATACTTCTCAAGAATTGATGTAGGCCTATGGTTAAAATGCTCAAGCCTGGCAGTTTATCAGCGTGTTCTGCTGTCCAGCGTCCAGCTATGCAGGTTGTGCACTGTGCTGATGGCCATAAGTCAAGGCTGCTGGGAATAAAAGATGAGATATGAAAGAGGAGATGAGGTGATTCACTTCTCTGGACATTAAGGGAATAGAAAAGATGGAAAGGCCTTGGCCTCTCTGCGGCGGACATTGGAGGGAACAGTAAAATAGAGGCCAATGGTCTGTGGTGAAAGACATACACAAATCCTTTGCTTCAGTTGAAGTTTAAGTACTTTGATGAAATGCTGCACTGTTCAAAGTAAACATACAACCTTCAAAATATCTTAAATTATTGTCACTGTCCCAGAGAAACTTTTCTCACTTTACACAATTGGCTGACTGGATAATTGCATGGCTGAGCAGATGTAGGAACTGTAGGAACAACCTAAATGAATGAGAGGAAAGTGCAGATGCTCCCAGACAGGTCTACTGCATGAGACAATTAAGCAATTAGCATGCTACCATGCTCTGTGGCAGGTATGTAAATGCTGAGCAGGTGTAGTTAACCTTGATCTTATGAAGAGGACAAGAGGAAAACCTTTAAGTGGCTTTGAATGAGGGTTCATTATTGGGGTACGGATGCAAGAGCTTCAACCACATGCTTAAACTGTCTAGAGACTTGTAGAATCTATGCCAAGGCTCACTGAAACTGTTGTTGTGGCTTATAGTGGCCTAAACAACACACAGGTGTGTGTTGTTTTCTTTTTTCATTTGTCACCTGTGTGTGTACATATATAGTCATAAGGAAAAATTTAATACCCGCATTACATGTTTTGCTAATTTGCTGAAACAAACTTACATTTGGCATATTTCTGCAAGTTTTATTGTACAATCTTACTTTGTATGCAGGTTTGACATATTGGAATATAAAATGTGCCGTAACTTTTTCACAGGCCACATTTTATGTTTTTTTAAATATCTTAAGTTCAATAAACAGTAATTGTGCGTTAAAAAGTGCGGACACATGTTCTTTGTAGGTCATGTATATTCATTTTCAACAAAACAAGTCATTTGACCACGGGCGGCAAATCTTTGCATATGAATGTATATGCAGCTCTCGACCAATGAAAAAACATCAACACTGTTTTTCTTTTACGATACAAGATTTTTCTTAGGGCTATAACCACTGTTCTAAAGACCTTTTGTTTGTCAATAACCTGTTATTGTAAGACAAACTTATGAGCTCAGCTAAAATTGCAGGATCTTCAGGTCATTGGTAATGAAAACAATGTACACTATACTGGGGTTATACTACGTAAGCCCTGGGCAAGAGCTAAAAAGTGCAGTCCTGTGGTTTGTGGAGGCCAGAACACTAATGTAGATCAATAAGAAGACTGTGGGACATTTATGCTTTCATCCTCTACATAAAGTGGAAGGACATCGCAGGTCCTCTTATTGAGTCTTTAAATCTCTTTGGCAATGCTAGTGCTGAGTAGGGAGAGTTTGAGAGTTAGGTCGTTCAAGAGCTAAGCAAGCAAAAGTCCAGACAGAGAGAAAATGGCTCTTTTCCTCGACACTCCCTCAGAGAAAGTCTCTTTAATCACATAGAGCTTGCCAAAGGTTAGAAGATCTGCCACCAATGAACGTGGTTGTACTCAGTAATAGTGTTTGCATTCATTTTATATTGTCATGTTGTATAATTATGTAGCAAAAATATGATAGAAGTATGTAGATTAAAGTCTGAAACATTGAAAAAGTGGTTACATTTACTTCACTTCAATGTGAGCAAAATAAACAACAAATTAACAACAAAATTAAGTACACTGAAAGACCTTCCTGGATTGGGGCCTTGTCATGGTGGAAGGGCTTGTGTGGTCTAGGGATTTTCAGAGCTAAATCGTCTGGAGCAGTATGCTTCTAGCAGGGTCTCCCAAGGCAAACAGGTCTTGAGTGAAGACCCAGAGTAATTCAATCCAAATTGTCCCATGATTAAGGGACACAAGAGACCGTGTACCCTGCCCAGGATAGGGATACCGTGACCTACCCTGGGTGCCAGGCCTGGGGGTAGTGTTACTAGGTGAGCACCTAGTGACCGGGCAGCCCACGTAACCTGGCAGGGCTCAGTCAGAAAAGGCAACATGAGGGACCATCCTTGGCGCCATGGATCCCTGCGGCGGAAACTGGCTCTTGGCACAAGGACCTTCAGTTTTGTTACATTATGTAGTACAACTTTTAAAAATATAGGCAAACAAATCTAGCTACCAGGCTTCGTGCATACTGTCACATAATTAAGAGAACAATCACACTGGTTTTCATAACAGAATATGACACTTAAACTGACGTCACATTACAGCAGTCTTGATTAGGGTTGGATGTAATGAAATACCAGTATTGGGAATACATGTTCAGAATACAGAAATTAAGTATCTGTATTCAGCCCAAGCTACATCTTGTAATGGCAACATTCAGAATATTGTTACTTTTTGCATTTTTAGTAGAATACATTTTAGAATACTCAACAACTAAAAAATGTACACACTATTCGAAAGAAATGCCATCAGTGCTTGTTTATGAGCTATTTTAGGATCAGTGCACAACATGTAGCAAACATACTTGTTAGACAAATTTATGAGAGGACCTCAATAACCTGAGTAGACTGATAAACCAGTGTGATGAACTACTTATTTATCTCAGTGTTACTGAGGTCTTTTAAAGGACTGATCAAACTAATAATCTTCTCACTAGGGGACGTGTTTGCAAGTGATAAGTTTAGCATCAGTGTTGTGGGAGCAGCAGTGGATTGAAGCAGACAGTGAGAGAGAAAAAAGTTAGTTTTTTTTAAATGATGGGGTTTGATTTGATGAAAACTACCAGTATCTATTAATTATAACATTACAGGAAGAACTTGTTAACTAAAACACAAAACACCATCATGGTAACAATAAAATATAAAATTAATTCAAATGTGTCTTTGAGGTAATAATAACTTGTTAAAAACAATAATTCTACTGTATTAAAAAAAAAATTACACAAACTATCAAAGCAGCAAAGAATGTGAAGCACCATACTCCCTTCCATATGCTTTGCAAATAAGGGCTAATTACTGTAAAATTCCACATTTTAATTTGATACTGGATCTGTTTTTCCCAGAGTGAACCATTTTTGCAGAAATCTGCCATATTTGATGCAAACAGTAGATTACTGCAGTGTTTCTGCTGTAAATGTACATCAATTCTTC
>JAILXH010287070.1:1260-11423 GCA_023558415.1 Piaractus mesopotamicus | reverse complement strand
TTTAAGCAACAAACTGGTCATGTTCATTTTATAACATGCAAGTCATCTTTGCAGTAGCGGCATGTGGGTAAAAAAAGTGTTATATGCATTATATTTTATGGGTCACTGTGCTAAATAAGTAACGCGCCATTTCATAAACAAGTTCCCGCAAGAGTGCATAACATAGTGGAATGAATTTTATTACATTAATTACAGAACAACAAGAAGCGCTTAACCTAGCCTTTTTTTCTGCGATTCGGGTCATTAAACAGAACTTAGCTGAGATGCTCATACCTCTACAGCTTTCAAAGACACTGCAACTGTATTGGTTTAGGCTCAGTTAATTACATGTGCATGTAATCCACAACAAAAAAAGGTCTTTGGCGTCTTACTAAGAAGCTCAAGGCTGGTAAATAAAGGTAAAATTAGTGCGGTCAGGGTGGAAAAGGTTGTGGTAGTTTATTTGTTCTGCTGCTCATGAACTCATTTAATGAGCTCTTACCCAAAGCTCTATTCACACAGGATTAAATTAGTGCAGTCTGTGGTAATTATTACTGCCATGTGTGATTATTACCAACATTGATGTTCCATTCACACAGGATCACTCTTTGAACATTTACAGTACTGTGCAAAAGTCAGAGACCAGCCTTTATGTATTTCATTTCCAGTCTACAGGGCCATTATGTACAAATTTTTCATTTTTCAGGAGATATTTCTGAAAAGATGATACATAAAATAATCCAATTGCAACAGGAAGAATAAAGTTAGAGGAAACTAAGTGAAAAAACTGAAGTTTCCAAAACTGGCATTCATAAAATGATTGAAAGATAAAGAGAAAATGGGACTCTAACAACCTGGTAGTCCAGCAAAACTGCCACCATCAGATAAACAGCACTCTAAGCTTTAATCTTCGAGAGAGAGAGAGGAGAAAATCAAGCTCCTCTCAAATCAAATCTAAAGAAAAATCCACAGGTGTTTCTGTCCGTCCTTCCACTGTGAGAAGACAACTCAGTGCTATGAGCCTACAGGGTGTGTAGCTGTCAAGAAGCCCTTACTGAAAAAAGGGAATAGACAAAAGGAAGAAAATTTGCAATTGAAACAAAGAAGCTTCTGGTGTTCTTAAAACAATGGACTGACCAGTACAAAGTCCGGTGAGGTGTTTAGGATAACTTGAATCATAATAAGCAGAAAATGCAATCAGTGAAAAATGAATAGCTTATACTTAAAGGGGAACTCCACCAATTTTTCAAAAAAATTAAGTGGTTAAGATGTAAAGTCATTCAGAATAGTTTTGTGCAATATGCGTAATTCTAGAGAAACTTAGTAAGTCTTGTTAGTAAGTCTCAGAATTGTTCACAGTGGTAATGATAGAAACCACACGTCTGAAGAGTTTATGGCCTCTACATCACAGAAAGTAATTATATGAAATGGTTATGAATACTCAGCCTGATGTCATTCCATTATGGCCTAAACCGTATTTTATTCAATTTATTCTAATCTGCCCATAGTGGAGAGATACATAGGGCAAAATATTCCCCAAAGAAAACTTCTTTTTTTTTCAGATTTACCATTATTTTACCATCACCAAGACTTGTGTATGTTGGGGGTTTGGATATTAAATAAAATGGCTATATTTGGGTAATAGACATCAGGACCCCTGGTTCCTATCACCACCACTGTAAGTAATAAATCAGAGACAGTAAGTTTCTCTACAAATGAACCATTTTGCATTAAACCACCCTGAATGACATTGTTTACATTTCAACCACTGAATTATGCAGACGTTTAGAAAAATTGGTGGAATTCCCAATTAAAGGCCATTTTGACTCGAAATTCGAATAAATGAAGGGTGGTCTCTGACTTTTTCACAATACTGCGCATACTGGTTTTATAGGGGAAAGGATAAAGTGTGACTGCATTCCACTGCTGATTTATTCAGTATAGAGGTCCCTCATTTCCAACACAAAAGATTTTCAATGTCAGTGTGTCTATCAGGTTAGTTTGTTGTACAGACATGGCAATGAAGGGGGCCAAGCACTTATGAGAAGGTGAGAAATAAACTTCAGAATCTTTCTCTACATACGTTTCGTATGAGTCCTATTCACTTTTTAATTGTACAATAAGTATTTTTCAAAAACAAACAAAACATAGTACAATGCATATAAATAGTGTAATGATGCCATATTGATAGGTAATTAGAGAAGGGTAAATGTAGCCACAGCATTGATGGCCAGGCAATCTGGCTTATTAATTCCCAATTAGACTCTCATGGTGGGATGAGCACAGTGTTCTTTTTGCTTCAAAGTCGCAAATAGCCACCATGCCCTCCCACACTCATATTCATCACCTCATTAATGCAGTAATGACAGGGCAGCCTCAAAGCTGGCGGGCTTTCATCTCTGTTTTCTATTACAGTCTCATATCCTTGGGCACTTTATGATGTACACCTATTAAAACAGATTTTATTTCTCTGTGTATGATGTTTGATCTGTATGATTTGTTGTCAGAGTATAGTCTGCTGCATTCATGGGAGCAGGTTTGCTCAACACATTTAATTATGAGCTAGAAAGCAATGGCAGTTCTCAGCCTCTCAGATCTCTGCACATCACTAACCTCAATCGGATCTACTACCACAGATATAGTAGCTCAGTCTTGGCATAATTGAATGGTTAAAATGTAAACAGAGTCATTCTGATCGGTTGTGAAATTCCAGAGAAACGTATTCAGAATTGTTTACAGTGGTGGTGATAGGAGCCAGACATCCACTGAAGCATTTAATGCCTGTAAAAGCTCCCTCATGGAAAGTTATTACATGAAATGGTTATGAATACACTGTCTGACACCTGAGACATTGTTTTATCATAGTTTTAAGATAACAGTTTGGCTTAATAATAAAATTTACTATAATATAATATAAATACAATATAAATCTCTATAACGCACCTTTTCACATCACTCTAAATGAGTATGTTTACATCTCAAAGAATGAAATATGGAGAAATATTGACAAATCAGGGAAATTCCCATTTAAGACATTTCTCACAAATGACTGTATTAGAAATAATGAACAAAATGGAAGTATTAAAAATACAGGACATCAATAAATATATAAAGTGCTGGATTAAAAAAATTACAAATATACAAACATGGTGTGTCTGACAGCATTGGTGTAGTGAAACTATTAAGCAAATATTTAGGAAAATTATACAAATGAACTTGGAATTTGTCTTATTATTAACTAATTGACATGTATGTAACTTCATTTTTGAACGCTGTTGAGTTTTTAATCATTCATCTTACAGCCTACTGCCTGGGGCACTAAGTATTCCGTCAAATGAGCTACCTGTGTTTTATCACAGAAACTGTTAGTTTTGATAGCCAAACATTCAATAATGCCTACCAGCACAGGACACGAGCCAAAACACACACTGAGGTATTGTAACCTGTGATATCAGTGTGATAGGGGCATAATTGAAGCATCCATGGTTGCTAGGTGCAACATTTTGATTAAAGGAAAGATTTGGCGTTCTTTGCTACATTTTTTGATCAGCTTATATCACGTTCGCCATCTCATCTCCACTTTCCTGTAAGTGCTCTTCAAAAGAGCGTCTACAACAGCCTGGGCAATAGCTATTGGAATGCTTATTATTAAGCAGGCAGAGGAAGTGCAGGAATAAACTAAATGAAGCCAACAAAGCCACAAAAATGCCCCCCCAAACAATCCCCAAACCCATTCCCTGTTTATCCTTCACGCTTTAGCGGACCTGCATGGAAGTGGTCTGCATTTCCTATTGCCAATCTAACACCCAATCCGCTAAACACCCAGACTGACTCGGGGATCATGGGAGGAGAGGAGGGTGCGCCAGCAGAGCACAGGCCCGGTGAACCGTAGAGGGGCGGAAGAATGATCTTCACCGTCACAGGAGCATGACAGGTCCAACAAAAGGTGTTTACTGCGTCCTTGCGAATAAGAGGCGGTAATTAACGAAAGTTGCTGGTACCCTGGCCTTGATGGTTCACTGGCAGGTTGCTCGGAGTTACGCACATTAAAGCCTGCATTAGGACGCCAATACGCACCCACAAAGATGTTTATCGGCCTCCGAATTCCTCAGTAGCAGATCTATAACTGCGGTTTCTTTTCGCCAGGTAGGTTCGTGGAACAGCATGCATGCATGAGAGCTGAAACAGGTTTCAACTGCGACCAGATAAAGACATTAACAATTATGGGTTTTTTTTTTTTTGACTGCAGAAAGTTCATTCACACAGTAAAGGGTAATATGTACACAGCAAATACGAGTACATCCATAAAAATTTAACTGCTGATGATATACGGTCATAGAGTAAACACTAATCATGTCAAATAGTGAGTATGTCACTGGAGCCAAAGCGGAAAAAATGATAATGAATGAAAGAATAATAATAATAAAATGAAACTGTATTTAATTTGTGGTGAAATTAAATCAAGTGTAATTGACGCCTTGCAAATAAGATCACAAGAAATAATTGTGTCTCATTTGCAATCACAAGGGTTACAATCATTTATGCAAATGTCTACAGTGTATTAATAAACAATGAGCGCAAGAAAATTCACCACCAAAGTGCTTCAGTGAAACAGACCTCTCTGATACAATGTATTTTACTCTTGTTATTATATATTTTCTTCTTTTTTATTTATCCATGTCCATGTACAATATTACTGGGGTTGTATGCACAACAAACATGTGTAATTCATTTTTGAACCTCTTGAAATTTCTTACAGTTAAACATGTTCTTGCTACTGTGCCTCAAAGAATGATATGTAAATGAGCTCTTTTTTCAATTGGCTGCCTTCCTGTGTCTTGTTCAAAAAGCAGTACAGACTGAAATGTATGGAGCTGTGAAGTTTGAGGCAGGAATCTTTAAGGATGTTCAAAGTAACCCCAGCAACTTTTTCAGATGTGTGGATGCTTTAAACGGTCACAATGATTTCCTTCTCGACAGTCAGGAACAGCACAATATTTAATCACTTTCCCAACATCTTGTGCTCCCATTACCTTGTTACAGACTGCAGTAACAACACTCCTTATCACTTCAATGTGAACAGATGGACTAAACTGCTGTGGGCTGAATGGGTGTTCATGGTTGTGACATTACAAAAAGAGACTGTTTTTGCAAAGCAGTTCCATATAAGGATTGTATGCATGGCAGAGTGAGCAGTACATTTTCTACATAGTATATCAAGCTCTTTCATTTAAAAAAGCAAAGAATTATCTGCAATATATGCCCTAAGTATGTTGGGTTATTATATGAAGTGAACTGCTTAAATAAGCAGAAAATGGCCAGTCATTGACTCCAAGTGCCTTTTTTTTTTTTTAATTGGTTGATTTGTTGGTCTCTTTAAATGACCAGGGCCTGCTGTTTCACACTTCTATAACCTAAGAATAGTTCAGCCAGTTAGCACTGAGGTCCCTGTAGCTACTGAATAATAAGGCTTAGCATGTAACAGGCCTGGGATTTTAAGAGGTTAAGAACTGGACCTTGGTCACCAGTTTAAAGATTTCAGTCACACTTAAAGGACACACTGGCATTCGCTTAAAGGCCATTTAAAGAAGGGGCAAGGCTTTCACACCAGTGAAGGACAGTGAATTATGCTTGTAATTGCTATTTCCATTGTAAACTGCCTTCAGATAATGGTGTCCATATTTATACTAGAAGAGAAAGTTACTCAAATCCCTGAATCACACTTTGTGAAGCATCATACAGTTACTTGCCACTTACTTAAACACACCTACCAGCATGTCCATAGCAAAGGAAAATTTGTACTCTAGATCTCTTTAAAGAAGCGCAAATTTAGGAAATAGTCAAGAAAAGAATCACACAAGCAGCAAAAGTTAGATGTTTGCGGTACTCTAAGGGTCGAAATGACAAAACAGTATACAAATAGTGCACTATATTTTGTCATTGATATATTTCAGAAATAGAATTTTAGAAAGAGGGTGGGGTTATGGTAATTTTTTCTGGCCAATTCAAACATCCTCATAGGCTAACTTTGCCACTTTTTTGGCAGCCCTCTTCTAACCATTTACGAATTCTGCTAATATATCTTCCCACAACATGCAGAGCATCCCTAAAATACAGCCAACGCAGAGTGGTGCGTTCAAACCCGACTATAATAAATCAACGTAGCCTTTTATGTCACACGCCGGTGACAAGCAGTAAGTGGTGCACACAAAGTTTACTTTCGCTTTGATTGCTTTTTTGCCGCCTGCCACTACAGAAAGCAAGAGCAAAATGTAGTGGGTTTAGTTGGGCATGATAATTAGTTGGTTGGACTCCCTCACTCTGGGCCTGAGTGCACCAGCCAATACGCTGCAATTTTTCCTTTCACCTTATTGTAAACTTACCGTGTGTTGCAGTCTGTTAGCAAAGTTAGGTAATATGTAAGACCTTTTTTCTCTGACAAAACGAAAATGACTACAGCTAAAAAGCACAAAGTTAACAATGAGAACAAGCGAATTAGAGATGGAAAGAGAGATGGAAATGAAAACATTTTTTCATTAAACGCCATAGTAAATGTGTCTTCCTCATATGAAGAATAGACATTTTTTTATTAAGAATTTAGTGTTAAAAGACATAATAAAAACAAGATAGTCATTCCAGTAAATATTCAGTGAAAAAGACAGCAGAGAAACTAAAGCATCTGGACAATAACCCGGTCTCAGAGCAGCAACATTTTGTCAGAGTGACAAATAGTTTGACAAAGAGCAGTCATCCTCATATTTTGATATGGTCCAACCAGATCCCCAACCAGAAGGCACTGTTGACTGAATATTTTTGGTTGGTGGACTATGCCTGATACACTTATACAAAGAAGACTGCCATGCTACTGATTCGCCATCCAAATATCTAGTAAGTGGTGGTCCTATGGCTGTTCCTTTCTATAATGGATGGGGTAGAGGGTCTTTTAACTGTGCAGCAGATGGCCGACAGTCTGCAACCACAAACCTATCATGTGCACCTAAATGCACATTCTGATAAAATGGCCAATGAGTGTGGATATGAGGTTGGTGTACCTATTAAACTGGAAAACTCTGCATAAGCAAATATATTCATATCACAACTGTCACACCAGTTCAGTTTATGGTTATCTTGCCCTGACTGGTGGTTTGAAATGAGCTTTCTTATTATGAGATGTGACTTTGTTTCAGCAGCTTGTAGCCACATGCTGCAGGGTGAAGTCATGTTTAGTCTCAGTGTACCTGCACAAGAATGGCAGTGCCACAGGCCATCGCTAGCCTAAGTGTGTTTATGTTTTTCACAGAGGGAAGTGTGCGTGTGTGTATGTGTGTGTGTGTGTGTGTAGGTGATGTGATGTGAAGATAGTTCTTATCAACCCCGCTGAGATCAATGAGAGACCACCAGGGTAGGAACTGTAACATGTTGTGACAGGTTTCCTCCATCAGTAAACGCAAATGAGAAGCGGGCAGTACAGGAAAAGCCCAGAGCAAACCAAAGCGCTACTGCCAGTAACACAGGGCCTCTGTTACAAGTCCTGGGACTTTGCACTGCACATATTTCTATTCTTTTACCTGCTATACCTCACATGTGTGATGGGGTGGCAACTCCAAACTCTGGGGTTGGAAAGCAAAAGTTTATTGGGTGAGTCACCAGTCAGTAGCTGATTTGGACCCAGATGCTGAGCAGAGGTCTGATTCCAGAAATAAACCCAAATGAAACCCAAGAGAAACCTTTTTTTTTTATTATTTTTTTGCATTTTTTCTTTCAGTACTTACGCTGTGGGTCAGAAGACTCAAGACTTGGTTTGGAAACGAAGGGCACACTAAAGGTTAGACTCAAGAAGTGGGTTTTTTTGGTTTTTAACCCAAGTTACCAGCCAGAGAGAGACCAGCTTGGAGCATGGAAGACATTCAAAACTGAGCACAGGGCACTGGGAGAGCACTCTTTAAGTAGAGCTAAGAAGTGTGGTGCCGACTGCCAGTGATTGACTAGAAGGCTGCTCTCTGCCTCCCTCTGGTGTCAGTGATTGGTCTAGCAGGGCCTTCTGCCAAAGATGTAGCCAAGGGATGTCCAGGGGTGGCCAGTGATGGCCAGGGCCACCCTGGAATGAAGCATGGCCACCTTTCTGGTCACCCCAGTTATGGAAAGTGAGTCAGTTATCTATCATTAATAAAGCATAAATTATGCTTTATGAAAATCTGCCAGGGTAGTTACTAATCAAACCTGAAGATCTGATTTAATAATTAGCATATCTTGCTGTTATAGGCTGATTTACTCAGCAAACAGGCGAGTGAATGTCATCGAAAGTATGCGATAGCAGGATGAGTTAACTATCAAAAATGAGGCAGTTATAGTCGTTTATCATGCTGTGCTATACTTTCGTTTTACAGCTGAATACATGCACGTGCTGTAGATCACCTTATACAGTTCTGTCTGGCTTGCTTTCCACCATTAGACTCACATATAACCTGTAGTGAATGCAACTTAAATGAATAACTTGTATGGCCAGTCTACATTAAATGTTTTTCTTAAAGTTAATGTTGTGCAGTGAAAAAAAGTGATGCATTTAATTTACTTGATGCAAATACATCATTTCTTCATAAATGACTAAAATATATCACATCAGCAGTTTTGTCTACCAGTTTACTTTTGGCAGTAGTCATACTGATGTCATGTTTTTTTCATGTGAAAATGATAGATTTAGTTATGTGCAGAGGAGAACTAATGCATCAATTTATATCACTGTATTATAGCAATGCTGTTCCATTTTATTTATTTATTTATTTATTAGTTTATTTTTTAGCAGTTTCTCTGGGGTTTTTTTATCTCTTAGTCTTAACCACCAAGTTCTAGCTACGCCCCTGCCTCCTGCCACTGATTGGTCGGCTACTCCCTGTTTTCCTTCAGCAACAACACGACATCATGTTGGCCACCCCCAACAATGTGACCTGACGATAATAAGCAGACAAATATTAATTTAACTTAAACATGATTTCTTCAAGAAAGATATGCCCTGGATCATTACTTATTTGCTGTATCTGAAACAGCATAACTTTTAAAGTCATTGTCACCTGATACCCTTGATAAGTGCCTGGTTCCTGAGCCACTTGAAAATTCTCCCTGAAATGCACTAGCTGGTTTCAGCATTTCAGTTAAAAACATAGGCAAAATTGTTCATTTGTTGAAAATCTTTAAACATCAACTATACTTAGCTGCAGTCAACCATTTAAGCCCAATGATATTTAAAATGTTATTAAAAGTCCCTCCAAAGTGGGTCCAGCATTGTGTAGCTCTTTCCGTTCCTAAAACATGAAAATAAATTCTTGATTCACTGCATAAAATGAAGCTGCACCTCTTTCATGATTAATTCAAATGAAGACTTTTAGCAGTCTTAGCAAACTTAGCTACCTGGATATTGAACATAAAAAGTCCTTATAGGAAAGTCTGTGGCTATCTTGGCAATGTGCCCAGGCAGTTACTCCTAGTCAACAAAATCAGGCTCCTGATTTTCTGAATCTTAGAAACCTGAAACTGAAAGCCACATTAACATTTTGAAAACATATTTGAAATCAATGATAAAATCTGACATTGATAGCAGAAATCTTTTGGCTCAAATTGCACACAAAAATGTGTTTCTTCAGGATGTTCTGGCTGCTGTGTATACTATGGAATACTTTGATGACCTTGAACTGTAACCCTCTCACAACATACCAATAATGTTTTTGAAATCAAGAAATTGTTGATGTTGTTTTATTTATTGTATTTGTTTATTTGTATGTATTCCAATGTTATACTGTACTTTTTAGAAGCAAAAAACTGCAATTTCAAATATAATTTCATTCCAAAATGCACTCCAAACACTGAAATGCATTAGCATATTTTTATATTGCCTGTTCCAAAACTGTTTTAGAAAACATTTGACCAACAAAATTTTTACAACAAAAGTTTTACAACAAAAGTTTTACAATGTATGAGAAAATTAAACATAAAGATGTAACATTTTGTCATTGTAAATTAGCAAATGTATATATGTCACATGGGAAGACAGTGCTGTAAATATTATTACACACTGAAATTGGGTGACTGGGTATATTTCTTGTTTATTTGAAATGCATTTTGTTAATGTAACAGAAATATGATACTGTTCAAAAATTTGGAATCACTTGCTATATTAACATGTTATTTTA
>JAILXH010287015.1:14098-24299 GCA_023558415.1 Piaractus mesopotamicus | reverse complement strand
AGATGAAAACAAGTGATATGGTATTATGATATTATAAATTATGATTGATATAATCAGGGTAATGAATTTACAAGTTAAATTTGTTTTCAAGTTGGCTTTAACTTTACTTATCCACACCTAAATATCATCTGATCCTGTGCTGTGCTTAAAAAATGTTGTGAAATTGAACTGTGTCAGTACTTTCCGGTATCACTGCAAGTTTCTAAGACTAGAAGTACATGGTCTGAGTAAGCAGATTATCTGAAATGATTTTAAACCGTGGACAGAAATGGTGATCAAACGAAAACAAAGCTGGAATCAAGTTGGCACAGAGAGAATGAGAGAAAGCTGCGGTGTGTGTGAGAGAGATCCAACTGCTGCAGCATCTGAATGGCCACTGCTGACTGTCATATGACCCTCCAGATCCTGCTCTCTCGCTTTCAACTGTAGGCCAGCGTTTAGAGCCAGGGGTCTCTCTGGCATTGAAACCCCTTGCTGCTGAAAAAAGGGGTATTTTTTCTTGGCCCTTGATGCCCTAGTCGTCAGTTAGATTGAACCTTCCAGAAATGGAAGTTAAAGGGAAGCTCCACTGATTTTTCAAAGATTCAACATAACTAAAGGGTTGAGAGTGGTTTCATGTGAAATTCTCCAATCTAGAGAAACTTGCAGGCTCAGAGTTGTCAACAGTGTTGGTTAGATGTTTAAAGAGTTTAATGCCTCTAAAAGCTCCCTCACAAACAGTTATTACATGAGGTAGTTAGATATATGCTGCCTGATGTCTGACGTGTTGTTTAATAATCGTTTTGTGATCAAGTTTTGGCTTAAAAAACACTCAAAAGACACCTGTAGGTTCACTGGTGGTGTTGGATAGTAAATAAAATGGCTGCATTTGTGTTGCAGACACTATGACCCCTGGTTCCTATCACCACCACTGTAAAGAAATCAGAGTCTGTAAGTTTATCTACAATGAACCACTTCACATCAGACCGCTCTGAATGACTCTGTTTACAAACTTAAGAGCTGAATTATTCAGAAATTTTGAAAAAATGGTAGAGTTCCCCTGTAAAGGTGAGTTCATGATTGTGGGCTTGTTTTTCAGTGTTTTTTTTTTTTTTTTGCACAACAAAACCAACTTCACGCACGTAGGAAATGAGGGTACGGGTACTTTAAATGTGTGTTGGGGGGAGGGAGGCAGAAAAAGAGAACAAGCTGAGAAGTCAGTACTTTTTGGACCTACTTTTGATATCATACATTGGAGAAAAAACTGTCAAATCGTCACGTTGCTATTTAAATGAGTCTAACAGCCCTTCCCAGCACATGTACCTACAGATGTACATACAGATTTATACTGACCCTGTTCGAATGAAAAGACAATATGTACATCCAACACACGAACCCACCCACACAACACGACCAAAACCTCTTTTCAGAGCAATAAGCAGAAAAGTAATGTTACTGTATTATAACTGATGTGTAACAACGTGTGGGAACAGCGCGTGTTTTAGTCCCTCACAGCCGAGTTGCCTGCTGGGAAAAATCTGCTCGTTTTCATGCAGGCTTTTGCTGACGTAGAGAGGGAGAGAGAAGGAGAGGGAGAAGGAGGGAGGGGAGAGAGATGTTTACGAGTAGAGCTCGACTCTGAGAGAGAGGGAGAGACACAGCGGGGGAGCTGATTGCTACGTTCAGAAAAACACGGAGAAGAACAGCAACAGCAGCAGCGGCTCAGAGTCAGTGCAGCTTTATCTCGGTATGAACTGCAGCCTGTAGCTCACCAGCACGCTGCACGCGTTAAAATGACCAGCCCGGGTCACGCAGCCTTTCTCCTCAGCCTTGTTTTGGTGGTTTCTTCATCACCAGTCGAAGGTAGGAACCCCTTTGTTCTCTCTTCGCCTTTTTAAAAAAAATGTTTGGATACGTTGAACTTGGAGAAAGTGCTTCAGTTTGTTCTCATTTTCCGTTTTGTTTCTTTCCTTTCCGTTTGTCTACAGTCTGAATGTGCATGTCCATTGTTTTCCCTCACATTTTAACACCCCATTAAGGCCATTCTGAATGAAGCAAGCTGTTTTTCTTTTTATTCGTTTTAATTCTACGCTTTTTTCCTCAGAAACTGTGTAAAAATAAAACTTTTGCTGTCAGTTGTGGACCTACATTAGCCACTGTGTTCTAGAAATCCTGTGCTTTTGTTGTTTTTGTTGTTGCAGCTGAGGTGTAGTGCCACCACACTGTTTCACACTGTGTGTGCAGTGTGTTTCCTATCTGCTGTTTTTCTATCTGAGTAATCAGCCTGTTAATTCTCCACATGTTGGGACATTTTGCAGACTGTATAAAGGACTCCAGTGGTGTGGAGTACAGAGGAACCCAGCAGAAATCTTCTTCAGGGAAGGTCTGCGTGAACTGGAACAACACAACCAGAGACTATGACATCCAGAGCCACGCAGATTCACACACAGGTGAGAGTCCTAATAACTGTCATGAATATGCCCAAAAGTGTCCAGATGCCCCTCTTCAGCTACTTTAACCATTTAATGTCCTCACCAAGAAAAAAAGCAATAGAATTTACTTTTTTCATTTTTTATTTGTTTGGGCAATAATAAAAACAGTTGTTTTTTTTTGTTTTGTTTTTTTTGACCCCACAATTTTTAAAATATTCACGTCTACCAAACGGTCGAGATGGCACTTTGTGGCATGTATAGTGTCACAAAATGTGCTCTACCAAATGCTTGAGCAGAATCTGTGCACTCATTGCTGACACAGGCCTTCATTTGCAGTGCACTTGTACACTGTTAGAAATAAAAGTTCTAATAAAGGTTCATTTTGTGCAGGTACATTTTTCGTTCATCAAGGTGCAAACAATGTAAATGTTCCCTCAATGGTACAACAGTGGTTTTAAGGTCCAATTGTGCACCTTGAATAGTTTTCTCCAGGTGCCAGTACGTATTTATACCTTTTTATAACCTAATATTTAAAACAGAGCAATGAAATAAAAAGCCTGGAGGCGAGACGGGGTGTGTGGAGTCAATACAGCTTAGAAAATATAATTTCAATGGATTATGGTACAACTATGTTCCCTGACTAAAGGTACTGAGATGTACCCTTGCGGGTACCACCCCACTTACAAGAGGGGTACTGCCCCAGAGACAGCTTCATACCTTTTTTTCTGAGAGTGTATAATCTCCATAGAAAAGCACTGCCAACATAAAATAGAATAAGGCGTCATGTCCAATACCAAGCTTCAGCTTGAGGGGTATAAAACC
The DNA here is from genome assembly GCA_023558415.1 of Piaractus mesopotamicus. Lineage (NCBI taxonomy): Eukaryota > Metazoa > Chordata > Actinopteri > Characiformes > Serrasalmidae > Piaractus > Piaractus mesopotamicus. Next base: position 21,066 of record JAILXH010287015.1, on the reverse strand, counting down.
CCCAGTTTTGTGCTGTGGAGCAGTGGAACTGCGTTCTCTGGATTGATGGAGCTCCATTCGATACCTTTAGCATGAGTTGGAGTGGCATGATCCAAAACTTACCATCCTTCATTAAGTGCTCTTGTGGTTGAATGCAATCCAATCCTCACAGTGAAGTTCCTACATCTAGTGTAAAGCCTTCCCAGAAGAGTAGAGGCTGTTACTACAGAAAAGGGGAGACAAACTCCCTATAATACCCTTCATTTCAGAAGAATAGATGAGCAAATGTGTACAAAGCTTTGGACAGAGATTAAATGTTTGCACGTAATATTAATGGCAATAATAGAACAGCCCAGTTAAAAGATTTTAATGATCTGATACAAAACAGCTGAGTCATCAGATTTGGCTAATCCGTAAGCAGGCACTTTGCTGGGATGGACATGCAGACATGGCCACAAACATATTTACGTATATAATCAGAGTAGAAAAAAAAAACGCACTCAATAGGATGTGGCGTCCTTGTGCACATCTTTTGTATCATTATATTGCTATTATGAATTATTTATGCTCCTTTCACTCTTGTTGGCCTCTATGTTTTATTAAACCTTATCATTAAATCTGTATTGTTCAATGGATTGTCTCTTTGTGCTCAGGTGTTGGGGACCATAATTTCTGTCGTAACCCTGACGGCTCGGACAGGCCCTGGTGCTACATTTCCGGAACAGATGGACAGCCCCAGAGAGAGGCGTGTGCCATTGACTCATGCCAAGGTATCCATTTTAGCACGGTTCATCACTTACCTCTGCCACAGTACATGTCTCCTGTGTTGATACATATGCAAGCAGTACAGTGTTTAGTAGGACTGTGTATTTGCATATGTGAAAGCTATAGTTAGGCCCAGTCACACCTACAGCAGCTGGTAAAGTCCACAGAGAAACTGTTCCTACAGACTTCATACCTAATTATTTTCTTAACGCTTAGAAGTCAATATTTATTACTTTCTTTGTACTGTGCTATTCAAAAGTAACTACATAATTACATATTTAATTACATACTGACTCGCGCTGTGAATTATATTTACAATCCAATTGCATTGCATTTGCACATCTGACTTTTTCTGTTCTGAGAAAATTGGCAGAAAAGAGTGTTTTTTTTTTTTTGTTTTTTTTGTCTCTGGAAGATAAGATATACATACAGCAATAGCTTTACATAAAATTTAATTCATAATAAAATATCTCCTTTTATACTTAAGAACACAAAATTGATAACGGTTCAACATTTAGAATCTCTACTGTCTTCAAAGTTCTCTGCTTTTTTGATGAGCTACAAGTGGAAAACAACTATGTTAAACTACAGCTTGATTTTATCACCACTCCTAATATAAGGGCTAAATAAAATACCCTCAAAGTAATAGTAATAATAATAATAATAATAATAATAATGGTAGAGATATATGACCAGAATCAACCAAGGTTAAACAGAATCACTGACAGCGATAGCTTTTTTTTAAAATTAAGTTCGAGAGTGTTGAATGATAGTTTGAAAGTAACTTGTCTCCAGGCGTTTCACAGCATGTGCCAGCTGTGGTTCTCTCCAGTGGTCACAGCATGTCCATTCCTCTGTTTGTTTCCTCTGTACTCTGAAACCCTGCCAAGCAGCACCATTAAAAAACATCTCCCAACTTTTGAGTGGAGCGTAAATGTTTCCAGGAGGTTTTCTCTCAGGATAAACACTCTTTCGCTAAGCTCAGCAGGCCTGGGTGGACCTGAACTTGTTTGCAGTTCGTCCCTTTCAGATAGCGTTTTCCTCAGAGCTCTCTCAGCCCCTTATTTGGCGATCAACTAGAGCTGGAGCATTAGGGTTTACCAAACAAAGCCAAGCTCGTGGATTAATCAGTGGAAGGACAAGCAGGGAGGCATTTAAGGACCCTTAGAAAGAGTTTACTGAGTTTATTGAGTTTAGTGGGCCAGTTGGTCAGCCTTCTTCTGAAATGAGGCTGCTTTCTAAGTGCTGCCCTTAGCTTTTGTGTCTGCCAAGACAGATCAGGTTAAACAATAACATCAGGCTTGGTCCTTTTTGGCCTCCGTTCAAGAGACAAAGACAAAGGCACAAGGAAACTTGTCTAGCAGCTGTGCAAGACTAAGGAGGAAGACTCGCCCCTCTTTGCTTCTGATTGGCTGAGAGTGGCATGCTCTCCATAGAGACAGCGGCTGATTGGCTGGTCTCCACTGTGACCTTATGCAGCGTAACTCCAGTAGACTTGGTAAACAACTTTTTTAAAGAGGTGTGGGGACGCAGGGAGGGGGTGGAACAAAGTCACTGTTGGCTGAGAGGAAGCAAGCCAGAGTTGTTAATCTGGTTTCTCCCTCACCGTGAGAGTGGTTAAAGCATGTCACACGTAGCAAAACATCGGCCATGTTTCCTATAGCACTTAGCTCAAAGGCAAACAAATGAGATGAATCTTGGTCTTTGCTCAGTGCTGGTAAAATTTTGTACAGCAATATTTCCATATATATAAAGTATCACAGTATCACACAGTGCAGAAAGAGGTTGTTGAGGAGAAACAAGTGTTGAGACACTTTTGGTTTTTTTTATTTAATGTACCTCCAGTGCATATATCCACTAACTGTGAACAAAAAGCGTGTATTCGCAAACATGAAAAAGATGTGTGAAAAACAAAAATGGTAAAAAAAAAAAAAAGTGTTCACACACTATATAAGAAAAATGCATAGATATATGTGAAAATGTTACATGGAAATGAGTATTGTTCTAAATGCCCCGGTTTCATAACACGTGTTGGCATTGCCTGAGAAGATGTCATGCAACAAGTAGCAATCATGGTAAAGTTAAGGAGCTTCCTAAAGTTTTAAACAACACTCGAATGAAAAAGAAGCTTGAATGAAAAAAAAGCATCAACCATAACAAAGAACTTCCTGTCAGTACACTTGATTCAATTAAACGCAGTTGCAAAGTGTATTGAACAACTAATGCTGCTCCATGAAAGATTTCACAATGCATTCTCAGATTAATGATAAAGAAAATAAGAGATAAGCCAGTCACTCAGAAAGAGTTGCATGATGACCCAAAAGCAGCAGGAGCACCCTACACCAGGGGTCGGCAACATTGGCGTTTTCGTTTATATTTTTTAGCTTTTACATTCGCACATACTGAGACATATGTACAGCCAAGATGCTAAGATTGACATAAAATGTTGTGGCTCCCAAGGTGCTTTGATTTTTTTTGAAAGGACAAAATAACTCTTCTTAACATTTGGGTTGCTGACCCCTGTCCTACACCCTGTGCTAAATAAAAGATAGAGCTAAAACATAAAACAAATTGTAGAAAATGCGTGTCTAAAATTTTGAACACAAGGATTTAGACAAGTGATATCTCTTTTAGAACAATGTACTCTGATCAGATGAAACAAAAATAGAGCAGGATGGAATTAGGTAAATAATTCAGCTTGTCATAAAAAAGATAAAAGTTTGTATAATTCCAAGAATACCATACCAACATGGAAGTACAAAGGGGAGAGCATCATGACATGGGGCTGCTTCTTTGCTTACGGCACTGGGGCATTACAACACGTCATCCAAGGAGACATGATTGGGGCAATGTACCAAGAGATATTGGAGGAGAATTTAATCTCATTGGCCAAGAAACTGAATCTAGGGTTAAGATTGATGTTTTAATGAGACGGTAAAGGTGCTTGCACGGTCTGGCCAAACTCCTGACTTGAATCTCATTTAAAATAGAGGGTTTTGAAACTGTCAATTAGACGGACCCCCGTAACCGTGTGGAATTGAAAGCAATCCATTTCTATCAATTTCATTTTTTGAGCATTTCTTTGTTTATGCTTATGAATGCTTCAGTACATTTTTGTTCATATTTCATATTTTTGTTAAAGTATAAAGTCAAAATACATAATGTGTATAAAGCATATTGCAGCCTTGTGTTATATCAGCGTTGCAAGAGTCAATATGGTGATAATAAATAACAAATGATAGATTGTGCAGCCCTACTGCCCAACAAACAGCACAGAGGGGCTCAGTGCCATTTTAAAAGCTGCTTAAGCAGAGAAATTCAATCTTAGCTTTGTCTCAGAGACCAGACAAGACGTGACCTAAGGCAATAATGACGACAAACACATCATTGTTTTTACCAAATCTTACATTTCAAGGTCAGTGACTTAGATACCAGTGTTTCTTGTCTAGAACAGCAGTAAATGTTATTCAAGGGCAGTTCTTGCAATCAGTTGAGACGTTTGCAGTGCTCAATAATTCAGTGCTATTGAAGGATGGGCCTCCTGCTTTACTAAAATAAGGATTCAGAGTACTTCATGCAAAATATTAACTCACTTTATATCTCATAAATCCTGTCTGAATATGTGTTCAGGCAAATGATCTTTTGACCCTCAGATGAAAGCTCAACAGAGGCAGTGACTCCAGCTGCGCTGGACCCTTCCCCAGTGCCCACCTCTGGCAAGACAGAGACGTTTGAGCAGGCGAAGTCCCTCCCCGCACAGGCAGAGGGTGCCGCGGTGCAGCCGGTGATGGGGGTCAGTCAGCGGGTCAGGACTGGACCCAAGAAGAAGAAAGACCTTGGCATTATGGGTAGGTCTTGTGATTGAGATGACTGGGGAAATTCCAAAGTCGACTCCCAACCTCCTCTCCTTTATAACAAATTGAAAAGATGGAGGAGATTGAAGTGGAGGTAGAGTGCTTCACTTTAGCTGAGTCCAGGTGGTCTAACGTCTGGGTCTAGGCTTCAGACACCCAGCTTGTTTTTATAAAGGCCTGTATCATGGAAAAGTGACTTTTTTCCTCACTGTTTTGAAATATAAGAGTTAGGTGTCATATATAAACACTCTTAAAGTTTGAAAAGTCAGAACCATTCACTCCCCACACCACACAGTTCATATATGGAAACTAATGGGGAACTCCACTGAGTTTTAAAATTAGCTGCATAGTAAAATGGTTAAGATGTGAACAAAGTCATTCAGAGTGGTTTGATGTGAAATGCTCAATTCTAGAGAAACTTACAGAGTCAGAATTGTAAATGCACCCTCACAGAAAGTTATTACATAAAATTATTATGAATACTGGATGTCTGAGACACTGTTTATGATAGTTTAGACACATACACACACACACACACACATACTGGAGAGGTACATGCAGGGCGTTGTGAGGAAAAATAGCACCCAAAGCCTTTTTTTTTCAGAATTACCGCTACTTTACTATTATCAGCATTAAATATAAAAAGTCAGAACACATGTGTAGGTTCACCAGTGGTTTTGGATAAGAAATAAAAAGGCTATATTTGTGTTGTAGACAACGCAGTCCCTAGTTTCTGTCACCATCACTGTAAAGAAATCTGAGTAAGTTTGTAAGTTTCTCTACAATTAACCATCTCACATCGATCCACTCTAAATGAATGTTTACATCTAAACCACTGAATTATGCAGAAATTTAAAAAAATTGGTGAAATTCCCCTTTAAGCTGCAAAAAAGTTTTGAGTGATTTGTTTTTGTGATGTCACGAAAACAGGATATTTGCATATATTTCATTACACAGCCTGTTCAGCCTACACAGTAGGCCACCTGGACTTGGCTAAACTGGAGCACTGGAGTGGATGTGTCCTCAAATCGTTCCATTCCAAATACAATTAGCAGAATTTTCTTCTTACTTCAAATGTTGTCAATCAGTCAACATTGGTTTAGTGTCTAAAGTTAGCTTTTTTAGTCTTGTGGAGCTACAAGGCTAATGTAGCTAAGTAATGGTAGCTTATATCCCTCTAAATAGGATTGTGCTAACAACATGCCTCAATCATCACGCTTGCCTCAAGTTGCATCATTAAGTAATTTCAAATAGAATTAATTGTGTTTTCTGACTCTGTGACATACTGTTGTCTATAGAAATGTGCAAAGTATAAAAGTTTAAAGGGGAATTCCACCAGCTTTTCAAAATATCTGCAAAACTCTGCTTTTTTCAACAGATATCAGTAAATGTCATTCAGCTAAGATTTCTTTATGGTGGTGGTGATAAGAACACAAATATAGGCATTTTATTTGCTATCCAAACAACTAGTGAATCTACACATATCTTTTGAATTTTATATGTAATGTTTATGTTGATAAATCTAGAAAAAAAAGTTTTCTTTGGGTTGTGTTTTGTCTTACAACATCCTGCATCTATTTTTTGCCAGTGAATGGATTTTAATACGATGCTTAGATCAAAACCTTTCCTCAAAATGTAAAACAGTGTCTCAGGCATCATGTATTCAAAGGAATTCCCTTGTACGGCCTCAGGATTGCTACTATTCATGTTTTTAGCTATGCAACACTTTCCATTTCCATTTTTATAGAATGTTTTTACTTCTTTAATGATTTGCTCTGGACTTACTCTCTGCTTTGCTGCTGTGCTCTCTTTTAGGTTATGTTCTAGCCGTTTTCATGATGGGCATCATCATCCTACTTGGAGTAGGAATCACAGTGGGCTACTTTTATAAACGGTCAGTACTCTCACACAGACATGCGTGAAGAAAAGCACACACCACCCGTTTTGCAAATAGACACTTAGTGTTGCAGTAGGGCCACTGCAGAAGAGAACAGAGCGTGAAATCGGAATAAAGACACAGACAAAGCGCTGCTTATATTCCTGCACAGAAATAGGGCATGAAGAGACATGCAGAATGGAGTGTGCTGTAATTTAGTGGGCTGACGTGGTATAGTATTTTTTTTCAGACGTTGGGTACATAGAGACTGATGGCTGTTGAGTGCTCAGTAGGGCTTGTTACTAAGGTATTTTGAGTATTGTGAAATGCTGTTGTATGTGTTTTTGAGCATTTGTGTGGGAGGTGTTGTTTTGAGAGCTTGACTGAGGAAAAGGCATGAGCATGTCTGTTTTTCAGCGAGAGGGCGTGCAGGAACAGAATGTCGCAACAGGAGAATGGGCATCAGCTGGATTCACTCACACATACGCATACAC